>PVKA01020519.1:0-40228 GCA_004027165.1 Ctenomys sociabilis | reverse complement strand
GTAGAATTTATCCTCCTCATATTTTGTCCACTGCTCTTTAGGCAAGATCTGATGCTTCATGCTCAGGTCCAGGGCTCTCTTAATGCGAAACATCCTGTCATTATAAACGTTTTCTGGAAGCCTTCTTATGGCTTCTTTTACATCTTCATCTTCATATATTGTATCATCTCGCATTAAGCCCAGCTTATTGAATCCTGCAAATACCACTTCCGAATACCTTCCAGCCACCGGCTCGATGCTGCAACAGCCGGGCGGCCCGCCATCTTGACCCGAGCCACACTTTATATATTTATGTGAGAAATATTTTCAAAGAAAAAATTTTTTAAATTCCAAACAAAATAAGAGAGTAATGATAATTAATATACAATACTTTTGTCTTCAAAGCAGTTACTCAGAGTATGAGATAAAGACATGAAAAACTCTTCTCATGACATTAACATAAATCTTTCTTATCACTGAACTAGGAGAAGCTATTTTGGATATTTTTCCTTCTCCCTTTCTCCTTTTCCATATACCAGTTTCTCTCTTCTTTTGAAGAGTCTCTTCCCATTTCATAACTACTGCACGTTTTGCACCTTGTTTTCTCTTTCAGCTTCTCATACTAGGAGGAGAATAAGATGTTTGCACATGTGAGTCTGATTTATTTCACTTATGAATGTGCTCTTGAGATGCATCCATTTACCTATAAAAGTCTCAAGTTCATCCTTCCTTACTGCAGAGTAGTACTCCATTATATTAAATTAATTACATTTTTTATCCATTTCTCATTTGATGGGCATTTAGGTTGCCTAAGATATAGCTATTATAGTTGTGCTGCTATAAATATGGGTGCACATGTATCACTATGGTACCATGTTTTCAATTCTTCCAAGAAGATATCAATGAGGGGTATAGCTGAGTAAATAAGGTCCTCAAATCCTAGTTTGATGATAGCCATATTTTCTGGAGTGTGATGTAATCTCCATGTTATTTTAATGTGCATTTCTAGAATGACCAATAATGTTGAGTATTTTCTTCATACATTCATTTGCCATTTCTATTTCTTCATCTGAGAATTCTGTGTTCCTCTCAGGGCCTACTTTTCATTGGGTGTTTGAATTTTGGGGGCCTGATTGTTTTCACGTCTTTATATTTTCTATTTATGCCTTTTGTTCGAAAAACAACTGGTTATAATTTTTCCCATTCTGTGGGTTATCTTTTCACTCTGTGGGTGATTTTTTTTATTGTGAAAAGGCTTTTCTACTAAGATGAGATCTTATTTGTTGATTCTTTGTATAATTTTAATTCTGTCAGTGTTTTGTTCATGAAACCTCTGCTCACACGCATATATTTAAGATTTTTACTATTTCTCTTCCAATAAATTCATCTTTCTGTTTTTATATTTAGATCGTGGATCCACTTTGACATTAGTTTAGTGCATTATGATAGTTGTGTGTCTAATTTTTGTCTCTAGCATACAGAAAGCCATTCTTTTTTCTGGTACCATTTATTAAACAGGCTATCTTTCCTCCAATACATATGTTTAGATTCCTTGTAAAAGATAAAGTGGCCAAGTGTGTTTGGAGCTGTATTTTCATCATTTATTCTGTTCCACTGACCCTCAGGTTGGATTGAGAGTAGCTGATTTTATCACAGTAGGTTTGTAACATAATTTCAGGTCAGGGATTGTGGTGACCTCTGACTTGTCCTTGTTGTCTAGAATTGCTTTTGTTATTCTAGGTCTCTTCTGCTTACAAGTGAATCTTAGGAAGGTTTTCTTTAATTCCATGAGGGATGCTAATGAAATTTTCATGAGGATTGCACTAAGTCTGTATAACAATTTTAGAAGTAGGGCTATTTGTTCCATCCTATCCATGAGCAAGTGATAGCTTTCTATGTTTTGATATCATCTTTGAGCTCCTTTTTCAGAATTACTCAGAATGGCTGGTTGATATAACAGTTACATATCAATATATAGATAGCCAATAGCTTGATGCCAATATATCAAGCTGACCAAACTTTACGAATCCTTGCGTATAAGTATCTCATGTTTGCATTCTTACCTGGTGCTGTAACCAGCACATGTGTGTTGACCTGTGCTGAGTCATGGTTATATAACTGTGCCCTACTGTGCATCTGTGCTGGACAAGTGAGTTCCCACCCTCAGGTGTCCCTAGATGCCCTTGAGCTTTGAAGCAATCTGAGTAATTCACCACATGTATCTTTACCTTAAAAGAGAAGTAATGTTAAAAGTTGATAGTGTATGTTGTAGTCAACATTTGCAAAGGTATAAATTTGATATAGGATACAATATTGAAGGTGTTTTCTGGGCTGAAGGGGGTAAAGGAGTAAATTTGGGAAGCTCCTAAAGTAAGCATGCAGAGGCAGAGATCAGCATAACAGCATCAGGCAGCAGGGTGAGTGGCTGTATCTTACTGTCCAGTCCTTACATACATTGTCATCATATAGTTACTTCTTGTATGCGTAAGTGTGTAGCACATCTGTGATTCTCCAAGGCTAAGTCAGAGTTGCATACGTGTATCTAGCTGTGCACCTGCATGATGAGCAGGGTCCCCTGTGCTTGCATGTCCTCAGGCTTTGAGGCATTCCTGATGTGGCTCCCCATAATTATTTTATAATATTCCCTCCAAAAGTGAAATGCAGGAAAGTGTGAGACCTATCTTTACTAGTGACCCAAGGGGCAAGGGCCTGGATCTCATGGCAATCTGCCAAACAAGTTCAGGTGTGTCTAGAGCCCAGGAAATTTCTCATGCAAATCCATGTGAAGCATCTGCACCTGGAAATCCCAGAAGCCAGTGGCATAAAGCACAGAGTCTGCACTGGTGGGGCAAAGGATCTTGGTGAGAAGTCTCAGAGATCTGCGCTGGAGCCAGGAAGCAATGCTCAAGGCAAATGCCAGAGCTCCCTTGAAGAGAGCCACAGACATCCCCACTGACAGTGAAGACCAGAGTTATCCCAGAAGGAGCCAACTTTGTGTCAGAAAAACTAAGTGCATAACACTTCTCTAGAAGAACAAACAGCATATAGTCTTCCCATCCTATTCTCTCTTATTACCATACACACACACACACACACACACACACACACACACACACACACACAAAACACTTAACAACCTCAAACAGTAAAGGATTCCTGAAGTATACCCTTTCTGTTTTCAGTGATCACCGAACAGAGTAAAGTTTTATTCCTATTCCACCACCAGGCTCCATTTGGCAAATTCCAGCATGAGTACAACACGGTTCATACCATTCATGCTACTCTAATTATTTAGTGAAGTGAATAGCCAAGAATCAAACTGCAAGGAAAAAGTTATGTAATCCAACAGACTGTCACTATATTAGTGACATTTCTTTGGTGGGTCTTCCATTCCTATAACTACCTTCACTGTTTAACTTGGCATTTCCACTGAGAATGACCATTAGTGAATCCACCACAGGGTACAAGCAAGGGCCAGAAGTTGGTGGCTTACAGGCATGCATATGTGCAAGAATCATTTTAATTTTCACAAGGAAAACTGAGGAAATGCCACAGAAAAAAATTGATATTTTTGTTTAAGAATCAGCATTCTTCAGATGTAATTGTTTTATATTATCTCATGCTTTTATACCACAGCTTTAAATTCTGAGATCTTTTTGTTTAGTGTATTTTCAAAACAGTTACAGTTCACTGACTATATTATTAAACATAGTTTTCAATAATAGAAGTTTGCCTTTGCTATATTAAATAATGAGATGATCACTTTCTTCTCAGTACATTAATTTATTAGAATATGTAAGAATGGAACCTGTGTTACAATCCTGCCAAGTCCTTGTATGTAAATTTTTTGTTTTTATTTTGTAATAAAAAAATAAAAGTCTGTTGGATTACATAACTTTTTCCTTGCAGTTTGATTCTTGACAATTCACTTCACTAAATAATTAGAGTAGCATGAATGGTATGAACCGTGTTGTACTCATGCTGGAATTTGCCAAATGGAGCCTGGTGGTGGAATAGGAATAAAACTTTACTCTGTTCAGTGATCACTGAAAGCAGAAAGGGTATACTTCAGGAATCCTTTACTGTTTGAGGTTGCTAAGTGTTTTGTGTGTGTGTGTGTGTGTGTGTGTATGTGTGTGGTTTTTTTTTTTCAACATTTCTTAGGACTTCTGAAGAATTTATCTTCCAAAGAAATTTGAAATTTAATGGAGTGTTCAGAACAACTGTCCATGTTTAAAGAACTCTACAGACTATCAGCCTTGAAGGCCACTTGTTGATCTAGAATACTTCACCAGAAATAAGGTGTTTTCAAAATTACAGGTCACAAAAATCCCTCTCGGCCACCCTAAGAAAGACACTGCCCATCAGCCGAATCTGTCTGGATGTAGCCTTCAAACCTTCATGTGAGTATTAAAACAATGACTCATCTTTGTAGTGACATAACAGACAGCACAGCTGTGACTACAGAATAAACAACCCTTTGCAAATATCTTAACTATATCCAAAGCAACAACCAGACTACACTTTAAAGTGCCTAATAGTAACAATGTTCAAATTGTAGAATTGCCCAGATTAAAATAGGAAAAACACAACTTCATTTAGAATTTAAGCAGTTCTTTGATTCATTCTTGCTCTCTTCCCCACATGGCATTACATCAAGTGGTACTGTGAATGTTTTACAAGACAATTTAGACTAAGAGAGGGGCCTGGGAGATGGCTCAGTAGAATAAACATTTCTCTGACAAGTACAAGGGCCTGAGTTCAATCTCCGGTTCAGCCAAAGAAAAGAGAAAAGAAAAAAATAGAGTAAGAGAGCTGAGAAGGATGTGTTATTTTTCATTACTAAGACACATTTAACTTTTCCATGAAAAATCAATAAATTTCTTGGCTATTTCAATGGAGTTAATTTTAAAACCATGACAAATATCTTTCCTTAGTTAAGACTTCCAAGAAGTATTCTGAATTGCAATTTATCTTTGGTCTACAAAATATAAAAGATAAGTATAATTTTCTTTTTATTATTTCCATATGAATCTAGATCCTTGTTATATATGGAATAAGGCCTTTTAAAATGAAACTAAAAGTCCAGAAGTAACTTACACTAAATAAATAGATGTTATAAATTGCAAGTAGTTGTAATCAGAAAGTTCAAAATAATGACACTATTTGTCATATAACTCTGTTTAGATTATAAAATCTTTTTACTTACAATGGGATTTACTAACTAAATTGAATGTATATTTACTTCTTAAGACATGTTTTATTAATTCACCTTTTACACCATTATTAAGAGCTGAGACCATCCCAGACTGAGGAAGGCATCAGAGAGTCAAGGCCTTTTGCTCATACAGATCCTAGTTTAGTGTAAATGCTTTAAATCTTCCATGCAAAGGACACATAATAAATTAATTAATAGAAAAATTAATAGATGATTATATGTAACCTACAAGGGACTCACTTACTTTAAGGGCATATGTAGACTGCAAGTGAAAGAATTGGAAAAGATATTCCATGATAATAGGAGCTAAAATAGAGCAGAGCCAGTGATAGCACTATCACAGAAACTAAACTTCACATAAAAAAGTAAAAAGAAAAAGGAAGGAAAAATGTTATATAACAATAAAGGGATGAATTAATCCAGGGAATTTAATAATTATATGCATACACACACACCAATAATGTAGTACTTAAACATAAATAAAATATTGAAGTTATCTGAAATGAGAGATTGCAGTACAATAATTGTAGAGGTCTTTGCTGCTCATCTTATAATAATGAAAATAAACGTGGACACTAAATTAATTCAGAGGCACTACCGTTACCAGAGATACAGCTACAGGAATACAGTGGGTAGTGACTAAGACAGAACGACTATATCTTTCCCTGTGCTTTGTAAACAATTACACTTATTATTGAGCCTACAAAGTAGAGTTCTATCATCCTAAATTTCAAAAGGATAAAGTATCCCGCTCCACAAGGTGAATCATTTAGTATTCTAGAGCCTTAACTTTCCTTTGATGATGGATAATAAAATTGCAGGACATTACAATTTCCAAGAACTTGCCCTTTCTGTGCCATTTACATTAATTCCACAAAAGTATTTTAATTGAAGAGTCTTTTATTTAATGCCATTATTAATACATTTTGGACATACAAACATATTTCTTCAGTGTAACTTTTATCCACCTCCATATTTCTCATTTCAATTATCTCTTTCTCATTATTTAGGTGAGGAAATTTTAAAAGTAATTGAGAATTAATTAATTTTCTCTAATACACTTTTAAGACACAGCTTGACACACAGACAAAAATGCAGAATACATCATCCAATACCAGCTACATGAATACCACAGGTAGCGACTAAGACATTTCAATTATATATTTCTTCGTGTTTTATAAACTATTTCACTTACTATGGATCTTATAAAGTACAGAGTTCTGTTATCTTGAATTTTAAGTTATTACTCTAAGTATGAACTGAATATAAGAACTAAGACATAATGTAATTTCCATGAATTTTGAAGCAATATCAATTTTAGAAAGTCTTTTTACCAATTTTGCTCATGAGTTTTGAAAAATGTATTTTCCGTTGATCAGTCTAGAAGTCACATAGGGCCAGTCTTTTCTCCATCATTCATAAATTTTCAAAGTGTTGATACAGTGTTTATTCTTTTCTGTATTATTTATTTACAAAAATGAAAATGATATCAATATGTTGCACCTTATCAATTATATTTCTCTGAAGTTAATCTTTATTCACTGAGAAATATAATCTTTAAAATTCAGTGTAAAATTCTCTCCATAACGTACTGTAATAAATCACTATGTTTCGTTCCTCATTTTAGTTGTATTTCCTGATAGATTCTATTTTTGAACTATGTGAAACAATCATTGACTGATAGTGCTATTCAACTCTATCTTTTCTATTTATGTTTTGGATTTATCACTTCAATCAGTGATCATGAGACATGGAATTTTCCAATGACAATAGTCATTTTGTGTATTTCTCTTCATAGTCTTATCCATTGTTGTTTTATGTATGGTGCCTATTGGGTATACACGTCAAGGACTGCTATGGCTTTTGCATAACTGACCTAGTTTACTATTAAACCATACATACCAACAGGGATCCAGGCTAATAGTACTAGATTGCAATTCGCAAACCTTTAAAATTCTTATTTTTCTACCTGTTAGATGAAGAAATTACAGATAAGCTGAGTCAAATGCTTCTTCTCAAGAAAGAGAAGATTTAAATAAAATCTTTTAACCTGAAGAGTACATTTTTTTTATGGGGAATGCTCTGGTCATATTTCACATTGGTTTTCCCTTTGACCTATCAGAACCATAAAGGAGTAATTTTTGTGCTAAATCTGTTGAAATCCTGGAACCATGAAAGGGTAGGGCTTTCTTAATGCTGCAGCCCTATGATTTTCTCATTACCATATTGCCATGCTGTTTGATTCCATATCTCATATGTTTTAAATCATGCTACAATGAATATTAAAATTTATACATCTCTTCATTGAGTTACCCTGTCATTTGAATGTACACATCACAGAGGATTGCTTGCTGTTATCATGCTTTGAGGAACCATCATACTATTCTCCATAGTGACTGTGCAAATTTACACTGTGACCAGAGCTGCACAAGAGTTTCTGTTTCTCTACATTCTTTTCAATGTGTTTTACGTTTTGTCTTTTTTCTTTTATTTTATTAAGGATTCTACAGGGTCTCACTACACAGATTGGACTCGTAGTGATTCTCATGTTTTCGGCCTCCCAAGTGCTGGGATTACAGGTGCATATACCATACTCAATCTCAATAGCCCATTCCAAGCATGGGACAAGCTAGGGATCAAACCCCAGCTGCTGTCCTTTGCCTAAGCAGGTGCTTTAGTCTGCTGAGCTATCTAGTAGACCCTTTTGTCTTTTTAGAATAACCATTCAAAAACATGTGCAAGGCTATATCATATGATTTTTTTCACTAACAAACTATGAATATTTATTTCACTAATATCTTGTCTATTATTTTTCTATTCTTTAAAAAAAACCCAAATCATGATTATTTATTAACATAGTTGTTAATTATCTCAGTGTTTTCTTTTAAGAAATTTCTATCACATTCTTTGCTTTTTTAAAAATTCAGGTCATTTGATTTTTTTACTACTGAATTGTTTGAGTTCCTTATGTACTTGGAACATTAATGCCAGATAGATGCAATAAAGCAGGTCTCATTAGTGACTATAGATTATCCCTATTCTTCAAATTCTGGGCTATTTTCCTATTGGAACACTGGAACAGTATTTTAAACCTGGCATGAAAGGTTCATGACAGTGAACACATTAGTCCTTTATTAGGAATCTTCTTTTCAGAACCTCAAATTATGGTCTACATGCACTAAGTGGTCAATAAGTATTAAGTCACTGCTCAGAGGAAATTGGGAATGGTGACTTCAGCATGAGTAGAGAAAGCTGAACACAACAAAGCCCTGTTACCCTAACTATTCTAGCCTGCAGGATGGAGGCCAAGATCACACATTGGTACAATAGGCTATGCAAAAAAATATCAAATCATGATTCCTTTCAAGGGGAAATTTATTTGATGTCTTATGTCTTTACAAAAGAACCGCATATATATAATATGATATGATACGATATAATATATATACATATCACTGAGCCATCACATTCCAAATAAAAAATAGAAAAGTGAAACAAAATGTAAAAAACAAAATTTTTATTAATTTTATTGAGAAATAAATATCAATGAGACAGTTTCAGAACAAATTGATAGGACAGTTTCAATAATTAATACATTGAATATTGTTGTCTTTGTAGTGGTTATTCATAGTACAAGCTGCAGCCAAATATTTCTGTTCATTGAATTAAGAGAAAGTAGCTGTATATCTATCCTAACAATTTTGAATATACAGATACAAGACAGTTGTTCATATGTATCCCCTTTTTGTTTAGTTTTGTCAGAAAAGGGTATTCCATTGTCATTTAAATATTGTAAGTGCATGAATTCATCAAAATGTTCCAATATATTCCAGTAGTCCATAATAGTAGTGGGTTTTCTGTAGGACTGGCAATGTCAGAAGCTGTTGACTTGAGCCTTTACAGCTCAGCATATTAATATGGCTTTACTATACATACCTCCTTATTAAATTTCCTGCTGGATGGTTAAGACCAAGGTAAAGAAAGAAAGAAATGTAACTTTTGTATCTGTCCAGAACAGTCAAATCCCCTCAGAATTCAGCCTGAAACCCTGTACCGCAGTTTGTAGATCCTTTGTCAGTGTCAGCCATGTGGATAAGTCACAGCCACTGTGTGACCAGAAAAAAATTAAATAAATAAATTTTGAGAGCAAGGAAAAAAAGTCACTAAAAGGCAAGCTAACTAGAAAAGGTTTTATGAAATATGGTCAAAGACTATGATTTGGGGTGGAGAGATAGCTCAGTAGAATAAGCTCTTGCCTGGCAATCTCAGGTTTCTAAATTCAATCCCTGGTACAAAAAAAAAAAAAGCCTATGTCTTGAAAATAAAATATTAAGCATTTAACTAAAAGAAAGGGAGATAGAAAGGGCTCAAGGAAAGAAGGAAGGAAGGGAGGAAGGAAGGAAGGAAGGAAGGAAGGAAGGAAGGAAGGAAGGAAGGAAGGAAGGAGGAGGAAGAGGTGACAACTGGGTAACACTTAAGAAAAAAGAGTAAGGTGAGAAAGCACAGAGGAAGCATAGTTCATGACAAGAAAGTGAACAGCAGGGAGAACAATTAGTTGATCATACAGGATTTAGGGTGATGCAGATTATTAAATCAGATTAGAAAGTTAAGGGCAAGTAATAATTTCAATCCTGATCATAAAATAGAATGGTGTAATTAAATCATACCTGCTATAGAATTTCTAGACCTCTCCAGAAGCAATTTTACAAACGATAGTAAATCACAAAGACACTGGATCATTTGGCATTAAAATGATCGGCTAAATTGTATACACAATCCAATTAAGTTTCAATCAATACCATAGCATTTTGGAACATTTGCAATAAATTTTTGTATGAAACCACATCATCAAATTTGTGTGCAGTTGCAATGAAAAATCCCAATGTTCCATTACTACTGAAAATATCTCTGACCCTGAAAACAGCAACCTAAAATATGAAAAATCATTGTGAAAATTATTAAAGAGAAGTAGTAATTAGAACACTTTTGGCAAATATATCCAAATATGTAGGAAACTATCAAGATATTGTTTTATCTATGCTTTAAATACTAATAAAATAAAAACTTTCCATATGAATTTTTTTATGTATTTGGCACAGGGTCTCACTATGCAGCTTGGACTCCCACTGGTCCTCCTGTCTCAGCCTCCCTAGCACTGGGATTGCAGGTGTGAGCCACCACGCCCGGACTCAGTGGCTGGCTCGGCTCACCTGAGGGTGGGGTTGGCATGACATGCGGTGCCAGGGATTGCATCCTGGCCCCTGCACTTGCGTAAGCAGGCACTTAGTCCACTGAGCTACCTCTCCTGGCCTCCATATAAAGTTTTTAAATGTCAACTTTAGAATGAGTTAAGCCTATGTCACCCGTAACTTATGCATACTTATTCACAAATATGATTTCTTCAGGTGAAAGAAAATGACTTGCAGCCTAGTGTTTGATTTACCACCAAATGTGAGTGTCTATGCTTCTCTGTACCACAGGTTGGCCAGAAAAATTTTGGAAAACTATACAAGATCCAAATGTTAGTAAAATTAACCTTGTAGAATCAGCTATGTATTTTACAAAAAGTGTTTCTTTTGTTTCTCGCCTTCATAAGTTCTACTTTCCAGTTTGATCTGTGCATATATCATTAGTAAACATCAATACATGGTCACATCTTAAGCAATAGAAATGCATATGCTTTTCTGTTTACTAAGCTATTCTGTTATGTGTGATGTTGCAAAATACTGAAAGATCCCAAAATTATGCTCTTCAAAGTCTCAATTATTAGTGCTTTTGACATGACTAAACTATATTATTTTCTTTGTTTACTTCAAATAGCAATGATAGATGAGTGGCACAAAATAAGATTGAAAATTAAATAATAGGCCATGTGTAGGTATCTCAAATTGTGATGTCAAAGCCATTTTATGTGCAGTACAGAAAGTACTGTGGTCCAAAATAATTGAGCTTGAATGACACATTTCCAAGAAAAATGTCAAGCTTTCATCAAAATAAATTTTATTAATTTTTGGTCACATTGTTTTATATAGATATAACTTTTATATGTATTTATAGTCTTATGGTTGCATGCCTACACAATAGGACACATATGGAAAAATTTCAGATTCACTACTCTGCAGACCTGGAAAGCCAAACCTCTGCTGCTAGACACTATTACAATTTTTCTTTCATCCCATAAAATCTTGTTACACTTAAAGTCATAACAATTGTCTGAATGGAATCCAATATAATATATTCATAAAAATAGATTGAAAAGGAAAAGACATAGAAAATTGTGTCTAGTTCCAAATCTTTTAATGTAAATTAACTAAATGCAGTCAACATGAAACTTCCGTCACATTATGCAAAATCATTTTCATACACTGTGTCATCAAATAACTATTTTTATCATGACTAAGTGTCCCCATTCATCATGGTGAATCTCTGATCAAAGTGAGACTTACATAACTATGAACATTATCCTAACATAAAATTCAGCATTTATTATTCGCCTTCTTTAAAAAAAAGCTATTAAATGCTCTGAATCATGGAAAATTTAGACATTTTTACATGCTTTGAAATGAAAAGTTGGCTAATATTTCAGCTTGCTACCGACAATTATTTCTCTGTCAGGAATTTGACACTGCTTTCAGAAAAATTGATTCTAATAATACGTCCCTTGCTATATATTTTTCATTTCCTGAGAATATTAAGTTCAATTTTCCAATAAAACTATAAATCATTTAGAATTCTTTTTCAGGATAATTCATAATACTTTTACATCATACAACATATATTTAACTTAATTAGTGTATTTAAACACCACATTAATCTTACCATTTTTGGTTATGGAATGTCGTTCTTCCTTTAGTTTTTCAATATAATCTCATACTATCTTATGCTTCCTGATACTACAATATTTTAATCTAGCCTCACTTATTTTGTAGGATCTTATGGATATTAAAAAAATAGCTCATTAATTTATGCAATAATTGAATGGCCACTATTTTAAAATATACATTTTTAAATCAGTTGTTACTTAAAATGTCATGGTCTAGAAAATCTAGATTTTTATTGCTGGAGTTCTTTGCTTTTGGCTTAACAGGACTCAGGCTATAACTATGCCCACAGCCAGGGTGCAGCATGTCTTAATTAGCCACTACTGCATTCCACTGTATTACTTACTGTTTACAGTCATACACTACCAGTGACATTTGCATAAAGGTCAGACCATAGGTACGGCAATGGGAGCTATCTTGACTGGGTTACAGCTATCTTGCTTTGTGTCAGTATTCTCTTGGCCATTGACACTAGGACAGAAGTGCCTCACAAGGCACTTTCCACAATGTGTCTGCATTGCTGACAGACAGTGTGTATAGGTAGGTATCTCTGGTGATAACCTCATCCAAACAAGGCCATATTCTCTTTGCAGTGCTGTGCTGTACAGAGCACTGAGTGTAAGGAAGGACTGTGGACAGCTGAAAATCCAATGTGCATATTGGGAAAGAACTTGAGCATTTGCCCTTCCAGGCTCTGTCTGATGCCCAGGTATCACCTCAGCTCACTATGTCATCTTGGCTAGATCGTGGCATCACATTGAAAATCATTGAAATAAGAAATTTGGGGGTATAGTTCAGTGATAGAGTGTTTGCCTTTTATGCGTGAATCCCTAGACTTGATCTCCAGCACTAGAAAACAAAAGAAAGGGAAAATGCTATTTTAAATTTATGGGTAATATTTTTAGATGACTGATAAAAAGACTGCATCCTGAAGTTCCATAAAGTATTCTATGTGCTCTCTGAGATGAGATATCTTAAGTGTTAAAAAAAAATGCAGGGATGTGCTATAACTAGCAAATACTCATTGAACTTCCTAAATTAAATGATTTCAAAATATTTCTAAGTACATGAATATAAGAAATCTTTGTTTGAATTATTCTTAAAAATGGCAGCAGGCAGCAAACTTTACATACTCTTGGCTTTCAGAGTAAGCTTATACCCCCCCCAAGGATAATCCACTTAATCTTTACTTTTTCATGCTTCACTATCATATCATTTTGCCAAAGTGTTTATCATGATAATACTTCATACAACCTTTTCTTTGTAAAGTGTCATGAAATGTGAAGTGCTATTTGTGCAACAATCAACTGTTATGTATTTTCTGTTTTTAAAATTTATAAACTTACCAGTTCCAAAAAGAGGAAGTTTTTATTTATGGCCAATGGATTTACTGAGTTCTGAGATTAAAAGTTGTCCTATTTCATGGGAAGGAGCTCTGACTTCAGAGAAACTATTCTCATTGCTACAATACCCATACAGTGGTCAACAGTTACTGTTATATGATATACATAAGTTCTAGTTACTGCACAATATTGTGCCTAAAGATAAGAGCAACTATATTTCAAATTAGCAAGAAGAAAAGGTTATTAATATTTTCATCAGAAAGAAAATATTTGAGACAATAGATGTGCTTACCCTACATTGAGTATTGCTCCATTTTTATGGCACATAGAACATCATACATACCCACAATTATAAATGACAAGTAAAGTGATAGTCTCATGTTTCAAAAAGAGTGTATATAAACTATATGGGAATGTGAATCTTTTTTTTTTTTTTTTTTTTTTTTTTTTTTTTTGGCAGAACAGGATATTGAACTTAGGCCCTTGTGCTTGCCCGGGAAGCACATATTCTACTGAGCCATCTCTCTGGCCCCGGGAATGTGTATCTTGAAGGCAATCGTTACTACTCTTTAAAACCAAATAGACAAAAATTTTCATTGAAATTTATAAATAGTAAAAAAATACAGCATTTTAGAGATGTTAAGGAGATTTGGGGAAAAACATCAAAAACCCTCATCTCACTATTATTTTCTGACTTAATAGTAAAGAGCAGTTTTAGACTTTTAAGCTAAGGAATGTAATATTTATGCTATGTCCAAATTGCATGAAATTAAGATGTATCGTCTATACAATAAAATCTTATTGGAACACAGTTGTGCTCCTTTTTAGAATTTACATTCTGAGGCTGCCTATGTGTGGTACTGACAGTATTGATTTACTTGCAAGAGACTAATCTGACCACAAAAGCTGACAAATGCCTGGTACTTTTATAGAAAGTGGCTGCTAATTTCTGTTCTACATCAGCACTCTGCAATAGTTTTCTCTTATGAAAGCAATGGTCCGTGTCTTTCCTGCCAAATGTAGCACCTCCTACTTGGGGCAGCTATCATGAGAGGGAAACTGATTTCACACATTTGAAATAATTTGTCAGGTGACATTGGGCTTATTATTTTATAATATATTTAATTTTAATCATTTAAACTTTATTTTAATTATTTTAATGCTAGCTCTCTTTTGGAAACAATGCAGGCAATATGCTTCTTGGTTTATAAAACTCACCATGTGTTAAAAGATGTAAAAGGCATTTATTAGGCCCAACATTTTGACTGTACCAGATCAGCCACACAGGGTACTGGGTGTAGGGAATTTCCTGTCACACTTGCACCACTGCAGTCTTCAGTATTCAGTGTGACACCTGGGAACCATACCACAGCACATTGTGAAATCTTAAAAGTATCAAAATGTGAAGTATAGTTTTTACTGACGACAATCATTTCGCATCATACAGTAAAAAGAAACACTGAAAATCAAGTCTTCAGAAGTCAGGAACCATCTGTGATAACAATGAACAGCAATGCCTCTGAGGTCAGGCTGCACGAGTTTTAATTCCAGATCTGCTACAAGCTATTTCTGAAGCTTTAGGAATATTATCTAATCTCTTGCAGCACTAACAGTATTATTACACCAGAGGATAGCTCAGTGGAATAAAGACCTGCCAGGCAAGCTCAGGGTCCTGAGTTTGATCCTCAGCACACACACACACAAAAAAAAGTAGTGTTTGAACTAATTTATTTGAAGGATTAAATGAGTTAGTATCTATAAAGTATATAAAATTTTATCCAGCAAAAGACAAAAGATTCTTTAAAAATTCTAGTGCTTTTATTGTTACCACTGTTGCTTTGTTTTGATATCAACAGAAATACAACTAGGCCAGTCAAACAGCTCAGTGGATTAAAGTGCCGGCAAGCAGGCACAGGGGCTGGGGGGTCGGTCTCGCGGCCTGCCGTGCTGGCCCTGCCCCTGGGGCACGCTGAGATGGCAACTGAGACTGGATGTAGTGGTGTGCACCTGTAATCCCGGCTCTTGGGAGGCTGTAAACAGGCAGATCACTATGAGTCCAATCTAGTAGTGAGACCCTGAATACCCTGTAGACCCTTCCCTAAAATAAATAAAATAAATACAACAAACTAATGTACCTAATATTTCTATTCCCACATCAACAGTATGTGCCAAAATGCATACTTGAAACAACGGAGAAGCTCTTCTCCAGGAACTTACATATTTTGCCAAGAGCAAAACAAAACACAACAAAAACAAAAAATTGTTGTTCGAAATAGTGATTGTATTAATTAATGTTATATTGCTCTGCTTCATGGAAATAAATTATATAATTACAAAATTTCCTATTGGCCTGTTTGTCATTTATGCATTTAGTTTCAAATTTTTGTTTATATGGGATTCCTTTCAGCTTTTCACTAACTGATTTTGTGGTAAAAAAAAAAAATGAAATGACAATATGTAGGATAAAAATGAAAATATAATAGGAATTTAAGACAGAAAAAAGTTTTAATGGAAAACTACAATATGCTGATGTTTCCAACAGGATTTTTTAACAAATTCCTCTATTGCTAACATGTATTTAGACTCGTAAGTACAACATCATTGGTTATTCCAGGAAATAAACAATTAGAACTGATAAATCAAAAGGAAAGTTCTGCAATTTACCTGAAGTAGTTCATACTCTCAGAGTTCAGTTGAAAGCCTTTGAACTGCAGTGTCCTGATGTTCAGTTTGACATTTCTGAAAAACTGCCATATTTAGGGGGCATGGAAGCTAAGTAAAAGGTTAAGTAAAAGTTAAGTGAAAGGTTACAGTTGAGATTTGAAATTTTTATTGTTTGCCTAGGAGGTATAGTAATGTACATCTAGAGATAGATCTGATAGTTGTACATAGGGTTTTTTTTAATTATCCCATACATATAGAATATTCAATTTACTTAATGAGGAATTTCCTTCAGTATTTTGTCATAGCAAATTAAAAAGGTATTCTTTGTAATGTGATCCTTATATGGTATTTCTCCCTAAAGCATATGAGATTTTTTTCAATTTTTTAATGTATTTTAGCATAGGGTCTACAGGGTCTCACTACACAGGTTGTATTCATAGTGATCCTCCTGTTTTTAACCCCCCAAGCTCTGGGATTACAGGTGCCCAGTCTTAGTCTCATCTGAGTATACCCCAGGGACAGGGCCAGTATGGCACATGGGTAATCAAATCCCCAGCCCATGAATCTACCTTAACTGAGCTATCTGGCTGACCCATATGAGAATTTTTGAAGAAAACCATCATGGAAGACATCCGGCTTGCCCATAACTGACATGGAATGAAATCAGTTAGGTCATTTCTGTAAAAGCAAAAGTATTTACCACAATCCAGAACTCAAACTGAGTAAAAGAGTAATTTCCTTTTGAACAGTGTGGTCTAGTAACTACTTAATGAATTATAATGCTTTCCACCCACATCAAGTAAAATGTGTCCACAGAAATTGGCTGTTTTATGCTATATACTATATCTAATATCAAACCTGACTATCTGGAGATCTATTAGACAGGAACTACCTGCAAACTGAAAACCATAATAAAGTCATATATCAATACAGTTGCATAGAAGTTCATTGTTCAAAACTAATTACAATTTGTCAAAAACTAATTGCAAATCTTCAAGACAAACAATAAAAAGTTCAAATCTCAACTGTAACCTTTCACTTAACTTTTACTTAACCTTTTACTTAGCTTCCATGCCCCCTAAATATGGCAGTTTTTCAGAAATGTCAAACTGAACATCAGGACACTGCAGTTCAAAGGCTTTCAACTGAACTCTGAGAGTATGAACTACTTCACGTAAATTGCAGAACTTTCCTTTAGATTTATCAGTTCTAATTGTTTATTTCCTGGAATAACCAATGATGTTGTACTTACGAGTATAAATACATGTTAGAAATAGAGGAATTTGTCCAAAACAAGTAAAGAGAGAAAGACAGACAGAGATAGAGAGAGAGAACAGAGAGAGTGGAAGAGAGAAAATGAAAATAATATCCATAAAAATACTTAAATATTTATAGCAGAATATAATAGATGATAGCAATATTCCATAATTTCTGTTAAAAATTAAAATTTTTTTCATATATTTATTTGGTACACAGTCTTGCTCCACAACTCTGACTCTAGTCTGCAGTGTTGGGTTACACAGACATGTGCCACACATCTGGTTTGGATGGCCAGCACATGGAATGCAGGACAGGGTATTGAACCTGGGTCCTTGAGCTTTCCAACCAGGCACTGAGCTCTCTCTGCAGTGCCAATTTCATAATTTCTTAAGAAAATATTTAGTCTAGAATATCAAAACCACATTCTATGCCTGCAATGGTGGCTCGTGTCTGTAATCCCCATACAGGGAGGCTGAGGCAGGAGGATTGCTACAAATTTGAGGACAGCAAGTTGTGGAGTACTTTGAACAATATACAGCAAGGTTCTGTATCCAAAAAAAAAAAAAAAAAATACAAATTAAAAAAAAGCACAAGTCAAACCAACACTGTTTGGCTAACCAGGAAATATTTTATGGTGTACAATTGTCATCATGAAAACAGTCTTTTATAGACTGTTTTTATAGACATCATAATCAAAACTATTTGTCTATGTTTCTTATGTGGTCAGTGAAGTCCCCTAAGGGTTTATCTTGTAGTCCTGTACATTATTCTGTAAATCCTTTGTCTGTGTCATCCATGTGGATGAGTCAAGGCCAATGCTTGACCAGTTTGCTCTCTGTGAGAGCTTGAGAGAAAGTTTTCTCTCTATGTGACTCTCCCCAGGCACACTACAGAACTTCAATCTCTTTCCTCTGTGGCTCCATAATCTCCTTGTTCAGAAAATTTGGAGCTCAACTGAGTTTCATGATGTTACAGTACAGGTTCTCCTATGTCCTGAGTCTTCGCTGACCTTGAAAGGCTAAGGCCAAAATGTTGGCTGGCCTTGTGGCTCTTCTATTTCTCCAACTTTGATCTGTGGACTTAGGTTGTTAACCATCCAGAAGAAAAGCTGATTAGTATCCTGCAGCATATGCCATTCACTTTGCCTTATCGGATTCAATTGATTTTAGTTGTTGTTGTATGTTTCCTTTTGTATTTCTGCTTTTTGCTTTAAGTCTTGCTCTATCTAGGTCTTAACCATCCAGCAGAAAAGTATAAAATGAAGTATACATTGCGGGGCCATAATATTAATCTGAGTTGTAAATGATTATGGTCGACAACTTCTTTGGATAACTCACTATTATTGTGGAATGCTGGACTGTGTTGGATTGTGGTGTCGAGTTCAAGCACCTAAGTAAGTTGAATGACAATGGAGTGCCCATCTCTGACAGTTGTAGATAAAGAAAGGGTTATGGAAAGGAAGAATCATGATGTGTGTGTATAGATAGTATAGTTGGGATAGATAACGCTGTGCTTCTACATAATTCTATGAGAGGCAAGATCTGTACTAATGGTGGTTGAACAGGATATTATGTCAGCTTCTAGTACTATGGACAACCACTAGGAAAATAACAAGGTAGAAAGTATTAATTATTGAATCTTTGATGTAATTCAGGTATAAAAAATAAGATACGCAAAAAAATATTTGTTTATGTCTAGAAGGTATTAGCCAGTCTTTCCAGCCAACATAAATTTTTAGGAAAACATGCAGAAGTTCAGTAATGGAACCTAAGGAGAACCCTGCATTCAAATTAAATTACCTCAATTCTGCTTTCTTGGAGAAAAGGATTACAAACAAGAGACATGAATCATGTTGTGAGAAACTGTGGATTCAGACATGGTGGAGTTTGCTATTTCCTACTTTTGAATCCCCCATTCTATTATGGATGACATCTTTGCAGTGACTTCAGTGATTGTACATTTAATATTTAAAATGGGGGCCAGCCGAATAGCTCAGCAGATTAAAGCACCTGCAAACAGGTGCAGGGGCCAGGGGTTCAATCCCCAGGACTGCTGTGTCAGCCCCATACCTGGGGCACGCAGAGACAATGATGGAGACTGGGCATGGTGGCACATACCTGTAATCCCAGATCTTGGAAGGCTATAAATGGGCGGATCACTATCAGTCTGATCTCATAGTGAGACCCTGAACATCCTGTAGACCCTTCCCTAAAGTACAAAAATAAAATAAAATATTAAACAAAATGGTT
The DNA here is from genome assembly GCA_004027165.1 of Ctenomys sociabilis. Lineage (NCBI taxonomy): Eukaryota > Metazoa > Chordata > Mammalia > Rodentia > Ctenomyidae > Ctenomys > Ctenomys sociabilis. Next base: position 20,694 of record PVKA01020519.1, on the reverse strand, counting down.
GATAGTATATTTATTATTTGCATGTGTCAGTATTGGCATCAATAGAAAGCTAATGAAGGCAGATATCAAGGCTCCACACATATTTTCAAACCCCCCAGAATAAGGGTAGCACTGTTTCCAGGAGCATATCCCTTTATATACGGAAAAGTTAAGACATTTCAGCTTCAAACAATTGAAACCATGGTCCTTTCCACTCTGGCATCCCTATGGTCACACTTTCCTTCTTGGTGCACAGCGAGTGCTGAACAACAAGACACAAGCAAAAGAAAGCTGACGTGGCAACACAGATGGTGTGGTCATCACGATGCATATTTATGCCATTTTAATGTGCAGTTAGAATTGTGATAGCTGTACTCACACAGTCAGGTCAGAAATGTGTCTATAGCTTACTGTACTTACTCCTCCAGCAACAAAGACCACAGTGAAAACTCATAAGAATTTCCCAATATAGTCAGCCTCCAAAAGTATTGAAAAGTAAATAGAATTTAATTTTGAAATGTAGGGACATAAAAACCAACCTCTGAAAAATGCTTTCAGCTTTCAGATGTGTAACATTTTAACAACAGGGTCCAGTTCATATTCACATTGAGAAACAGAAACCAGGTCACTAAGGAATTACTTAATAACATAATTAATAACATTGTAAGTACATCACATTTTTTTGATATTATATGTATCACAAAGTTGAATTTATGAAAAATCCTACATTTTGGGGCCTAAACTTCCAGCAGTACTGCAAATATGAATCATACTTGGGTAGAAAGTAGTGTGTTTCTCACAAATAGAATCACTTTTCTTTTTTTATAGATTATGATGTAGTAGTTTGCCATGAAAATGTATAGCTAAACAATGGGAGATTCAATTTTAGGAAAACACACTGTTATGGTTTAGATGTAAAATTTTCCCCAAAAGGTCTTATGTGTTCAGAAGTGAGGCTTTGGAGAGGCAAGGGGATCGTAGGGTGCCATATTCAATAGGAGAAAGACTCACTATGAATCCATCTGTGAATGTTGCTGGTAGGGCCTTGTTACACAGCTGGGTCCCAGGGACCGTGACCTGAAGGGAGCACCTGTGTCCTTGGCTCCTCCCTCCTCTTCCTTTCCCCTGCTTTCTGGTCACCATGGGTTGAACAGATTTCACATGGCATGCCTTTCCAATCTCCAGGTTCTGTATTGGAGCCAACCAATCAAGGTATGAATGAATCCACTGACACTATGAACCAAAATAAACCTGTCTTTAAATTGAAGCTATATTGTATATGGGAAAAATCTGAATTGTGTGATTGACTTATTAGTTTCTTCAGAAATACATTTTCTTGATAATATTTTTTATCATTCTAAATCAATATATACTACAACGTCAAATTTTAGTCCCGACTTCATAACCTGTTCTTAAAGTAACCCTCAAATTGGATAAAGTTAATGGACCACAAACTTGCATCTGTGTATGGTTCTCAGATTTTAAAATGGAAACAAATGAACACAACAATGTAGAGGACCAGTAAAAGCAAAGTGGAAAACCTGTGTCCCCTTATGTTTCCAAAGTCCTGAAATCATTCCAACTTGAGTTAATCATATTCACCTCAACCCAGAAAAGCTGTAAATACTGCAGTTTAATATACAATGCCAGTCATGGAGATGCTTAGAAGTGATGAACACCTCAACTCATAAATAGTGAACCCAAATACTCAATGAATCTCAGAAATGGGCATCCGAGATGAAAATGTACTTCTCAGTGGGAAAATTTAAATAAGCAAATAAATATAAGAAAAAATGCTCCACATAACTGGCATATTTTAATTTGCATTTCACAGATAATTTCTGAGGTATCATCTCACCCCAGAAAGAATGGCTATGATAAACAAAGCAACTAACAACAAATGTTGGAGAGGCTATGGGGAAAAAGGAATCCTTCTCTGCTGGTGGGAATGTAGACTGGTGCAACCATTATGGAAATTAGTTTGGAGACTCCTTTAAAAATTAGGACTGGAAATCCCATTCAAAGGAGCTATCCCCCTATTGGGAATTTTCCCACAAGATCTGAAAACATCATATCACAGTGATATATGTGTACCTATGTTTACAGAAGAAAAAAATTTGTGATAGCCAAATCTTGGAAACAACCAAGATGCCAGTCACCTGAGGAATGGATGAAAAACATGTGGTACTTTTAATATAATGGAATATTATTCAGTTATGAAGTGTGATAAACTCAAAGCCTTCATATTTAAGTGGTTGCCACTTGAAAATATACTCATAAATGAATTAAACCAGACACACATTTGTAAATATCATATAGTCTCCCTAGTATAAGAACTCAAAAATAGAATTACAAATAGAAAAGTATAGCACAATTAAAAGGAAAGCAAGAATTTGAAGACTAGGCAATGAAGAAAGAACAGGGAGAAAAGCTAAGAAACACAACAGAGGCAAAGCCATATAATTATGTGTACAAGATTGGTAAGGAATGATCCTGAGAATCTCCTGAAGATTTTTGAATATAGCAGTTAATTTGGAAGAATTCTCACCCGGACCAACTATATATGCTGATACCTATGAACTAAGCAACTGTACTGAAGATGGCAATTTGAAATAGTAGGTTCATGCTTGGGGTGCCTGTCATTCTGGTCTTCTGAATATGTGCTGCGTGTCATGACGTACTAGCTGCTGCTGTGCTGTAGCTCTGGTAGATGTTTTTTTTTTTTTTTTTTTAGAAAGGAAGGGGGTGGTGAATGAAGGCAGGATACAGGAAAATGAGTGTTTCAGGACTGTCCTGCTACAATACTATATATGGTTAGATTTCTAAACTTATGTGTAAACATATATAATTGTTTATTGCTATTTTTAAAATGTATTTTAATTTTTTACATTATTTCTGCTAGGGACTTAAATTTTAACCTATCAATACTTGACGGAAAATACCTGTTCCATGTTAAGCCTAAAATGTTTGAAATTCAAACAGATAGATTAAGGTCAGCAGCCTAGTTGCATGGTAATAACAATGAGCTTCTCTTCTGGAGTGTTAACAACTTAAGTTTGCAGATCAAAAATTAGAGGAAAAAGGAGGGCCGCAGCACAGGCAACATTTTTGACCTAACCTTTCAAGGACAATTATTTATACTGACAGTAGAGGAGTTATGCTGGAAATAAATAATAAAATGCACAATAGATCCTCCTCAATCCCGACCGCGCCCGCCCATCCCCAGAGACCTCCCGAGACAGCGAGACCCAGGCCAGCAGCCTACTCGATCCTGCCCGTGCCGCCCAGCCAGAGACCGGCCTGAGACAGCGTATGACTCCAGCGGCCGACTCCAGTGACCTCCTAGATCCTGCCCCAAGCTGTCCCAGCAAGTGGGAATTTGTACGACTTACCAGGCTTCATAGATCAGTGAGAGTGTGGTGAGTCTGAGAGAGAGCCATTGGCTTCTTCCCACGTGCGCTACGCGGATCCCTGCCCCCAACCCCTCCAAGCCAGTGACTGGCCTGAAACCTCAAGACCCACTCACTAACACCTCCCCGGATCCCCTGACCTAAAGCCCGATGATCGAGTGGGAATTTCCCTGAATCCCTGGCATCAAAGTTCAGTGAGTGTAGAACTCCAGGCCCGCCGGCCCGAGAGACATTTCCCAGGGATTCCCTGCCCTCCAGCCCCCATGGCCCGGTGACAGCTCCAAGCACACTGTGCCAGAGAAATATTTCCAGGTGATTACCGGTCCTACCCCACAGCCCCAGACCCAGTGCAGGTCGGGCTGGAGTGAGAACTCCAAGCCTGCCATGCTGGAGGAACATTTCTCAGCAATCCTCCGTCCCACACCATGGACCGAAACCCAGCACAGCCTGGCCTGTGAGTGAGGGCTCCAGGCCCGCTGCACCTGAGGGACCTTCCCCAGCCTTCTCGGGTTACGGCCTGTAGACCCAGACCCAGCACAGGCTGGCCGACCCAGGACAGCCTACTCAGTGAATAAGATCATCCACTATCCTTTTGTGAGCCCACAAGACCCACCAAAGCCCAAGCCCGCCCACCTGGGGAACGATCCGCCTGGCACAGGAGGGCTGAGGACGGGAAACAACAGAGGGGAACCAAAGGAGCTGCAGCAAAAAAGGAACTGAACACAACAGCTAGATCCAGGATAGGCATACCTGGAAAATCTCAAACTTAATAGACTGGCACCCAAATCTCATAACAAGCTAAGGTTATAGCTGCACCAAAGCTCTACACCAAAGGTCAAAGGTCAGTGCTATACAAAATGACAAAGAGAAGGGGAAAAATGCAATCCCAGACCTCGAGTCCATCAGGAAGGGCAGAGGACACTAGCTCAGCTGCAATGAATGAATTAACAGATACAACAGCAAAGGAACAACAGCAGAAAGCTATAGAGGAAATAAAATGAGAAGTAACTCCCCAAATTAAAAAGGAAATATCTGAATACATAGTATCTGAAATAAAGAATGAATTCCAGAAACATTGGGTGGAAAAACAATGCTCACCCAGAACTAGTGCAGAGAGCACTACTGCAGATGATATATGAATTAACAGCATCTGAAGCAAAGAAACAACAGCAGAAAGATCATGAGGAACTCAAAGCAGAAATAAGTTCTGAAATCAAAAAAGAACTTCTTGAAGTCATAGAATCTGAAATACAGAAAGAAGTCCAGAAATATACAGAGGAAATCCAAGTTGGAAGAAACACAGCAGAAAAAGAATTAATAACTACCTCTAAAGAAGACATGGATAAAAAAATTGAGGAGATCAGAAATATGATGGATTCCTTGAATGAGAAATACAGAAAAGAAATAGAACACATTAAACACAGTCAAAGAGATATAGAAGAACTAAAAATAGCAATCACGAGTCTACAAAACCGTCTGAGTGAAAGCGAAGACAGAGATTCAGATCTTGAAGATGCAGGAGCAGCTAGTGAAGAGGTGAGAAAGAATCTCTTAAAAACAATGAGAATGCAGGAAAAAATAATCCCTCACCTACAAGATGATGCCAGGATGAACAATGTGAGAATAATTGGTATAAACGAGAATGAAGAAGTCAATACAAATGATATAAAAAGAATTTGGGGAGAAAGAATTGCAGAAAACCTCCCAAATATGAGGAAACAATCCAACACTCAGGTCACCGAAGCATGCAGAACACCAAATAACCTCAACCCAAGTAGAAACACACCGAGACATATAATAGTTAAGATCTCATAAATACAAAACAAAAATAATATACTGAAAGCTACTACAGAGAAGGAGCCCACATTCAAAGAAAACCCATCTGAATTACAGTCGACTTCTCTACACAAACAATGAAGGCAAGGAGAGCATGGAGCAGAGTTCTTCAAGTCCTACACGAAAACAAATTCCAGCCAAGATTATTATACCTTGCAAAACTCTCTTTCAAGTTTGATGGAGAAGTGAAATACTTCCACAATAAAGAAAAACTAAAGAATTTCATGATGACAAAGCCATCCCTTCACAGGCTGCTGAAAGAAGTTCTAGAGAAAGACCACAATGAGCAGAACTCCATGAATGAGAATGGAAGGAACTCACTAAACAGGACAGTCAATTAAGCACAGGTCACAAAGGAGTAACAACACCAGGTAAATATCATGACAAACATAAGTCAGCACATTTCAATTATAACCATAAATGTAAATGGACACAATTCTCCAATTAAGAGAAATAGACTGGCACAGTGGATTAGGAAACAAAATCCAACAATATGCTATATACAAGAAACACACTTAACTCAAAAGGACATTAGTAGGCTCAAAGTCAAAGGATGGAAAACAATACTACATGCCCCAGCACCTCAGAAAAAAGCAGGAGTAGCAATTCTGTTCTCAGACAGTCTCAACTTCAAACCAAGAATGAACAAATGACACAAAGAAGGCCACTATATATTGGTCAGGGAAAAATTCAAGAACAAGAAGTAACACTCAAATATCTATGCACCAAACACAAGAGCACCCAACTATGTAAGACAAATCTTAAGGGACATGAAAAACTTAATGTCTAAGAACAGAATCTTAACAGGAGATCTTAACACACCCTTATCTCAAAAAGATAGGTCAACCAGACAAAAAATTAGCAAGGAAGTAGCAGAACTGAACCAGAGCTTGGAATAAATGGACCTGGTGGACATATACAGAGTGTTCCACCCAACGACAGCTGAATACACATTTTTTGCAGCTGCACATGGGTCATTTTCCAAAATAGACCACATACTATTCCTGAGGTCATGTCTAAGTATATGCAAGAAAATAGAAATTATCCCATGCATACAATCTGACCACAATGCAATGGAATTGGACATAAATGACAAAAGAAACCAGAGAAACTCACTAAATTCATGGAAACTAAACAACACCATACTCAGCAATCAATAGGTTGCAGAAGAAATTCAGCAATATCTACAATTCAATGAAAATTCAAGTACAACTTACTGGAATTTATAGGATGCTATGAAAGCAGTTATTAGAAGAAAATAATAGCTATGAACTCACACATTAGGAAAACAGAAAGGGAACAAATTTGTCCCTTAACGTTGCACCTCCAACAACTAGAAAAAGAAGAGCAAACAAAACCCAGAGCACAAAGATGGAAAGAAATCATAAAGATTAGAGCAGAAATTAACTCAATTGAAATGAAAAAAACAGTTCAAAGAATCCACAAATAAAAAAGTTGGTTCTTTGAAAAACTAAGTAAAGTTGATAAGCCTCTTGCCAACCTCACCAAAAAGAGGCAAAAGAAAATTCAAGCACAAGCGATAAGGAATGAAAAGGGTGAAATTACCACAGACCCAATGGAAATTCAAAAGATTATCAATACTTACTTCGAGAATCTTTACACTCACAGAATAGAAGACACAGAAGAAATGGACAGATTCCTCAAAAGGTACTAATTACCAAAACTGAATCAAGAAGACATAACAACTCTCAATAAGCCGATAACGGCCAACGAAATACAAAATGTAATAAAAAGCCTACTGACAAAGAAAAGTCCAGGTCCTGATGCATTCACAGTTGAATTCTACAAGAAATTTATAGAAGGTATAATTCCCACACTCCAAAAACTCTTCAGCGAAGTTGAAAATGAAAAAGTCCTCCCAAAATCATTTCTGGAGGCAAGTATAATACTGATTTCAAAACCAGGGAAAGACACAACCAAAAAGGAGAACTACAGGCCAACCTCCCTCATGAACATAGATGCAAAAATACTCAACAAAATCCTGGCAAACAGAATGCAGCTATTCATCAAGAAGATCATACACCATCCCAGGGATCCAAGGATGGTTCAATATTCGAAAATCTATAAATGTAATACACTATATTGATAGACTAAAATCTAAAAACCACATGATCATCTTAATTGATGCAGAGAAAGCCTTTGACAAAGTCCAACACTCATTCATGTTCAAGGTCCTACAGAAAATTGGAATAGATGGACTCTATCTTAACCTGATAAAAGCCATCAATGACAACCCAAAAGCTCATATAATCTTAAATGAGGAAAAACTGAAATATTTTTCTCTTAAATCAGGTACAAGACAAGGATGTCCTCTATCACCCGTCCTATTCAACATATTCTTGGAACCATTAGCAACAGCCATTAGAAAAGAGGGAAAAATAAAGGGAATAAGAATAGGTAAAAAAAAGAAGTTAAATTATCACTATTTGCAGATGACATGATACTTTACTTGGAAGACCCCAAATAGTCCAACAAAAAACTACTAGAACTGATATGGAAATTCAGTAGCATAGCAGGATACAAAGTCAATACTCAAAAGTCAATAGCGTTCCTCTACACAGATAACAAGCACACTGAAAGGGAAAAAATAGAAACAATACCTTTTACAATAGCACCGAGGAAAATGAAATACTTTGGGATTCACTTAACCAAGGAAGTCAAGATCCTTTCATGGAAAATTACAACACCTTAAGAAAAGAGATTATAGAGGATTTCAGAAAATGGAAAGATATTCCATGCTCCTGGATAGGAAGAACCGACATCGTGAAGATGGCCATACTCCCAAAATTGCTATACAGATTTAATGCAGTCCCTATCAAACTGCCACCAACATACCTCCCAGATATAGAGAAATCAATCTTAAAATTTATTTGGAACCCCAAAGACCTAGAATAGCAAAGGCAATCTTGGCCAATAAAGACAAGGCAGGAGGCATCACAATTCCTGACTTGAAATTATACTACAAAGCCATTGCGATAAAATCACATGGTATTGGCAACAAAATAGACCTGAGGATCAGTAGAATAGATTAGAAGATGCAGAGGCATCTACAAAAATACTCAGCCATCTTATCTTCGACAAAGGGGCTACACAAGCTCACTGGAAGAAAGATAGCCTCTTTAACAAATGGTGCTGGAAAACATGGCTTTCTACATGCCAAAAACTAAAACGTGACCCGGCTCTATCACCGTGCACTAAGTTAAAGTCAAAATGGATTAAAGATCTAAACATTAAAACATATACACTCAATCTCCTCTAAGAGAAAGTAGGAGGAACTCTTGAAGATATAGGGGTAGGTATAGAATTCATGAACAAACATATATTCGCATGGGAAGCACTTGAAAGAATCAACAACTGGGATCAACTCTTCTTAAGGAGCTTCTGCATGTCAAAAGAAATTATCAACAGAGTGAAAAGGCAACCCACAAACTTTGAAAAAAATCCTAACTAATAAGCAATCAGACAGAGGACTACTGTCTAGAATTTATAAAGAACTAAGATATAACAGGGCCCTCAAATTTAAAGACCCAATTCAGAAATGGGCATCTGAGATGAATACACACTTCTCAGAGAACAAAATTAAAGAAGCAAATAAATACATGAAAAAATGCTCCACATCTCTTGCCTTTTGTGAAATGCAAATAAAAACAACCACTGAGATACCATCTCACTCCAGAAAGAATGGCTATCATAAGGAAATCAACCAACAACAAATGTTGGAGAGGTTGTGGGGAAAAGGGAACACTTCTCCACTGCTGGTGGGAATGTAGACTGGTACAAACATTTTGGAGGTCAGTGTGGAGACTCCTCAAAAGAGTAGGACTAGAAATCCCATTCAAGCCTGCTCTCCCCCTACTGGGAATTTTCCCAAAGGATCTGGATGCATTGTATCATAGAGATATATATGTACCTATGTTTATATTAGCTCAATGTATGATAGCAAAATCTTGGAAACAACCAAGATGTCCATCACATGAGGAATGGTTGAAAAAGATGTGGTATTTCTGTATAATGGAGTATTTCTTAGCTATTAAGAATGATAAGTATGAAGCACTTATACTGAAGTGGATGCCACTTGAACATATACTCATAAGTGAAATAAACCAGACATACATGTGTAAATATCATATAGTCTCCCTAGTATAACAAGTGAAAAGCAGAAATACAAAAGGAAACTTACAACAAGTAAAATCAATTGAGTCAGATAAGGCAAAGTGAATGGCATATGCTGCAGGATACTAATCAGCTTTTCTTTTGGATGGTTAACAACCTAAGTTCACAAGTCAGAGATGGAGAAATAGAAGAGCCACAAGGGCAAGCCAACATTTTGGCCCTAACCTTTCAAGGTCAGAGAAGACTCAGGACATAGGAGAACCTGTACTGCAACATCATGAAACTCAGTTGAGCTCCAAGTTTTCTGAACAAGGAGATTATGGAGCCACAGAGGAAAGAGATTGAAGTTCTATAGTGTGCCTGGGGAGAGTCACATGGAGAGAAAACTTTCTATCAAGCTGTCACAGAGAGCAAACTGGTCAAGCATTGGCCTTGACTCATCCACATGGATGACACAGACAAAGGATCTACAGAATAATGTACAGGACTATAAGATCAAACCTGAGGGGACTTCACTGACCACATAAGAAATATAAAGTTCATGTGTTGGTATATAAGTCTTTCTCTATCTAGGTCTTAACCATCCAGCAGAAAAGTATAAAAATGAAGTATATATCGCAGGGCCATAATATTTAGCTGAGCTGTAAATGGCTATGGTCGACAACTTCTTTGAATAACTCACTATGGTTGTGGAATACTGGACTATGTTGGATTGTGGTGTCAAGTTCAAGCACCTAAGTTAGTTGAATGACAATGGAGTGCCCACCTTTGACAGGTGTAGACAAAGGAAGGGGTATAGAAAGAAAAAATCATGATGTGTGTGTATAGACAGTACAGTTGGGATAGATAACGCTGTGGTTCTACATAATCCTATGAGAGACAAGATCTGTACTAATGGTGGTTGGACAGGATATTATGTTGGCTTCTAGTACTATGGTCATCCACTACGAAAATGATTATTGAATTTTTTATATATTTCATGTATAAAAATATGATAAGTAAGCAGCTACACTCTTAATTTACTGATAAGAGACATCTGCTGAAATAATATCTGTAAATATAATATCGTGTATGCACCTTGTACAATACCAAAACATTATGAAAACAGGTTGTAATGTATTAATTTATCGAATCTGTCTTGTTACAGTGTCTTGAAACTATCTGATTGATATTTGTACTTCAATAAAATAAAAAATAAATTAAAAATAAATAAATAAATAAAAGTGTTTGAATTGATTTATATAATAAAATAATTGCAGTAAATATACTTATAAAAAGAAATAAAAAATAAAATGAAATGCACAATAATTGGAAATATATAATACTGTATATTATTTTATTCATCTTCTTTAAGGAAATGTATTGTTACTTTAATTAGGTCATCTTCCCACCATGGAGTTATTTATAATTACATTGTTTAATTTCAAATAGAAAAGCAATTTATAATTAACATTTTATTATTTATTTCCAGCATAATTGCTCTGCTATCAAGGAGCAGACATGGAGTAATTTTAATCCATTAAAATTAAGGTTTTTAAACAGCATAATAACAATTTAAGAAGCAAGTATTAATGAGTATTTAACATGAATTTGAGACTAGCATGTGTGGTGCATTTTAGATTTTTCGTGTCTATTAAGATTCGTCTTATATAGTTGTCTGCTCCTGTGTTTGGTGCATGTACCTTTGTGTGTTACCCCTTCCTCTTGAATATTTCACCTAACCAATATATAGTGGCCTTGTTCATTTCACTTGATCCTTCTTTGTTTGAAGTTGAGACAGTCTGAGAACAGAATTGCTACCCCTGCTTTTTTCTGATGTGCAGGTGCATGTAGTATTATTTTTCATGCTTTGACTTTCTCCCTACGAATTTTTTTATGAATTAAGTGTGTTTCTTGTGTACAGCATATTGTTGGGTTTTGTTTCCTAATCCACTGTGCCATTCTATTTGTCTTAATTGGTGAATTGAGTGCATTTATACTGATGGTGATAACTGAGATGTACTGACTTAAGCTTGACATGTTATACACCGGCAGCTGTTTACTCCTTTTTCTCCTACGTTTTATTGTTTGCCCTATTTAGTGGATTACTTCTGTTTTTGTTTGTGGAGTTCTGATCATTTTGATCCCTCTCTAGAGCATCTTTCCATAGTCTAAGGATGGCTTTGTCATCAATTTTTTAATTGTTCTTTGTTGTGGAAGTATTTCACTTCCCCATCAAACTTGAAAGAGAGTTTTGCAGGGTATAGTAGTCTGGGCTGGAATTTGTTTTCATAGAGGCCTTTTAGTACTCTGCTCCATGCCCTTCTTGCTCTCATGGTTTGTGAAGAGAACTTAGCCATAGTTCTGATGGGTTTTCCTTTGAATGTGATCTGCTTCTTTTCTCTAGCAGCTTTCAGTATATTATTCTTATGCTGCATTTCTTGGATCCCGACTATTATATGTCTCAATGTATTTTTAATTGGGTTGAGGTTACTTGGCATTCTGTATGCTTCAGTTACCTAGATGTCAAATTGTTTGATCATATTTGGGGAGTTTTCTGCTATTATTTCTGCCCATGTTTTTTTTTTGCAAATGTCATTTTTGCAAATGTCATTTGCATTGACTCCATCTTTCTCACTGATACCTATCAGTCCCACATTGTTCATCTTTGCACATCTTCCAAGTTATGCATTATTATTTTCTATATTCTCATTGTTTTTAAGAGATCTTTTCTTACCTTTCACTAGCTGCACCAGCGTCTTCAAGATCTGAAACTCTGTGTTCACTTTCACTCAAACAGTTTGCAAGCTTGTGATTGAGATTTTCGGTTTCTGTGTATCTCTTTGACTCTGTTCATGCGATCTATTTCTTTCCTGTATTGCTCATTCAAGAAATCTGTCATTTTTCTAATCTCCTCTATTTTTTTATCAATGTCTTCTTTAGAAGCAGTTATTAATTCTTTTACTGCAGAGTTTTTTTAAATTTGGGTTTCCTCCATATGTTTCTGTATTTTATTCTTTACTTCACATGCTATGAATTTAGAGTTTTCTTTTTTTGTTTCAGAAATTAATTCTGCTCTGATTTTCTCTATACTTTTCTGCTGATGCTTATTGACTTCTGACTCCATTAATTCATATATTTCAGCTGACCTAGTGTTCTCTGCACTTGTTCTGGGTTTCCTCTATATGTTTCTGCATTTGATTCTTTAGTTCAAATGCTATTAATCCAGATATTTCTTTGTTTTATTTCCAATTTGAGTTCCTCTGAACCTTTCTGCAGTTGTTTCTTTATTTCAGACGGTATTAATTCATTGATTTCAGCTGTATTCCCAGTTTGTTCTATGCTAGTGTCCTCTGCAATTGTTATGGGTGGGCTTGGGTCAGAGATTGCATTTTGCTCCTTCTCACTGTCATTTTGTATAGCACTGTCTTCTGACCTTTGTTGTACAGCTTTGTTGTTTAGCTCTTACTGAAATTCAGGTGCATATATAGAAAATTTGAATTTCTGCTGTGCTCAGCTCCTTTCTGCTGCAGCCCTTAAGAGTGAACCTGCTGTGTCCCTCTGGTAAGATGCTCTGCTCCTGGACCAGCTGAGTGGTTCTGTCCCCTATTCTTTCTGCAAGGACTATTGCTGCATAGTTTCACCCTAGGCCTGTATGCCAGGCCTGAGCTACATCTGAAGGGGACAAGGGGGCTAGGAGCAGGGGAAAGCACTCCTGCGCACTCCCCAGGCCTGGGCTAGGGCTGAATCTGGGGGTTATCATTCACTCAGCAGACTTGGGGGGTTGGAGTGAGGGTCAGGGTCCCAAGAGTGTGGAAGGGGATCTCGCTCATGCAGCGTGCCTAGGTTTGGACAGGCCAGGTCGCTGGAAGGTTTCCCACTCCCCAGGCCTGGGCTGGCTAGATTTCTATTTCTGTGTAAAAGTGTGTAACTGTTTATTTCTGTTTTTTATTTAATTATTTTTTCCACGTTATATAGGGATTTAAAGTTTGGTGTATCAATGATTGACAGAAAATATCTGTTCTACGTTGTATCTAAGGCATTTAATATTTGGACAGATAATGATAAGCTCAACCATCTATGTTATACAGTAATAGTATCATTAAGCTTCTCTTCTGCAGGACTAAGAACTTAAGTGCAGACCAAAAAATTAGAGAAAAAGAAGAGCTATAGATAGCCAACATTTTGGCCCTAGCCCTTCAAGATCAGTGAGGACATAAAAACCTGTACTGTAGCATCGTGTGACTCAGTGGTATCCCAAATTTTCTGTTCAAGAGTCCTTTCTGAAGCTGTCGTTGCTCCTCATTGTTGCTGCTATGTTTTTGCTGCCCTTTGGCACTCCGCGGCAAGCATTCCAGTGCACTAAACTGTTGTTTTTTCCTTGTTTTACAAATGATAGTGCACCAATGCTCTCTAATCGGTCATGTTATGAATGTCACTCGCCATTCAACTATTTTTCCTGTTGCCTTTAAATTATTGTTCATTTTCTAATTTATTGGTTTTATTTTTCAAAAAATTATTAATTGCCTTTATTTTTCCTTTTGTTTTCCTTTGTTTACTTGGTCTTGTTCTAGCTTCTCAGGATGGAGGCTCAGATATTTGACCTTAGATTTTCTTGCATGCTCACAGTTCCTGCTGGTGCAGGGTACTCAGAAGCTTTCCCAAACACTCCCCTGGCCTGGGCTAGGGCCGGATCTGGGGGTCCCCAGAACATGGCAGAAGTTCTTACTCGGCATGAAGTACTACTTTGAAGAAACCAATATGGAATAAAACATTATTGAATTCTTTTATTTGTTTAGTGAAATTCTGTATCATTTCTAATGAGTTTTTATTCTCTTTAAAAATAAAAAGAATTACAAAGAAAAATATATAACAATGAAACCTAAAATGAATGTATGAATTACCAGGTTGAGATCTTTCCCTGGCTCATGATGCCCTGGGAGGAACTATCAGCCCGCACTGGGAGTGAAGCTGCATCATCGGTGATACATACCATAATGATCTTGGAGAGACCAAGGTTTGCAGAAAACACTGGGCACTCGCCTATGGCTTTATTACATATCAACAAAGTTGCTGGTTACCTTTGCCCACTGTGGTTATATATGGCCAACCTGGGCCTGGGCTAATGATTAACTCAGAAGGCAGCACGGGTCCAAGACAATAGGTTTCAAGGTGAGCCCTCCCTTTTCCCCCTGCTGCTTCATTGGTTATCTTGTGGATCACAACTAGCCCTGGAAGCAGGCTACAAGGAGACCTGAGCTTCTCTGCTTTCTCAAGGCTTATTCTAACAATACTTCATTACCATAAATAATTTGGGCACATTTTAGAGGTGATCACGCTAATGTCTGTTGACTTAGCTATGCATTTATTAACATACATTGTTTTTCAATATGTTGAGTAGGCCTGTGAGAAACAAAGAAGAAATTACCAAAACTTTAAATTCACAAACCAGTGAGGAAAATATACATGCTCTTGACTAACACAGATAATATGTTGAAAATTGCTCTAAATTGAAAATGCATTCATACCCATGACCAGTGTCCCCTTTATACTGCAGCATATGGGTTATTTGCCCATGATCATCTTACTAGGAGCTGAGGCTCTCTGCCAATGTCTGTATCCAGGAAAAGCATCTTAGCACTAGTGATAAGATCAAATTTCCAGGTGTGAAGATTCCTGATGTATGTGTGTCACCTTTGCATCACTTTAAAGTTGAAAATGTCAAATCAAACTATTATTTAAGACACCTCTGTACCTCAGAGTAACTTCAGAACAATCTTAGGTACTCTCATAAATCAGCCTGAAGTGAGAAAGGAATATATGTATATGTAGCGTGAATGACTGGTTTCATTCATTCTCTAGTCATAAAATAAATCAAAAAAAAAAAAAAAAACTCAGCATGGTAGTAGTCAATGAAGGTATTTCTGAAAGAATAACAATCAAGATGAATTTGAAGGACAAAGTTAACAGGCAGTGAAAAAGTCCTAAGGAGAGATAGGGATAGGCCAAAACGCTTGTAGGCATGGAAATATTCATGCATTATATCTTAAGATCTGTATTGTAAGTATACACAAGACACGAGCTCAACTAGAGTGGTTTTAAATGTAAGAATATGCTAAGAAGGTCCTCGATAGCCTGTTTTCCTTGTTACAGTTTTCTGACTGTATAACAGTAATGGCCACTATGAAACTTTTAATAAGGGGGTTTCACATAAACAAGTATGATTTTTCTGACCTCTTTATTTTCAGAATGTGATCTGGAGACCCAACAGGTGCAAGTGTCTACATGCAGAAAGGCAGGCTGGATGCCAGAGCTGGCAGAATCGACCTTTTCCCCAAACTCCCTGGTGATTTCTATGTGCATGTAATTTTGAAATATGCTGAATCAATTTACTACAAAATGGCATTTTTTCCTTGCTGCAGGCACAAGTCAAGTGAGTGCAACAATTAGGGATTAAAAAAACTTTAGCATTAAAGTTTCAAGATGAAAGTGAGTTGATAAGTCATAAATGATAAATGGAAGGGGAAGTAATTTAAATGTAAAGTTCAATAAATTTTTGTTGGGTTAAACTTGGAGATTAAGGGGAAAAAGTCAAAACTCACTCCAAGATTAGTAGTTAGAGGGGAAAAAATAGATGAGGTCCATACCAAAAGAAACAGTGTAGAAACATCCTTATTCTATACACAAAAAAGCTGAATATTATTTTTAAATAGCCAGTAACACTATAAAAAGGCATTGAAAATGGTGAGATGATTTTTTATGGTGTGTTCTAGTTTATAAAGCTCTTCTATAGTTTCTCAGTTTTTTCTCTGCTGTCTCATAGTATTAACTGGAATTTATCACTTTAATGAAGCTTTAAATTATATATAATAATAGCTACTTTCATTGAAATTGAAGAAGAAATGACTATAAAGTCATCAGTTTTGGGCTGGGGTGGCATAATTTATGTTCACAGGTTGTTGAATTGAACTATCCATGCTGTGCACTTGTGACTAGTGAGCAGAAACTCCTGAGAAACTTTAAGAATATTTTTGTTACAGGAAAATATATATAGAAGAAATTGTCTGAGTTTCCATCTTTTGTGATACTTCTCTCGGGAGCTATTCTGCACACCACGACTATATAAGCTATTCTTCAGCAAGTCTTTATTTCAGCATTGCGTAATGCATCAACATTACTCCTGCTGATAATGACTTTTCTGTTTATTTTTTTTAACTGAAGCACTCCGAGAAATCCAACAGAAAATGTTATGATATCAGTAAAGGGAAGTGTAAAATCACCATGTTATATATTTGCGCAATATGTCCCAATTATGCATTCTATCATCAAAATGGAAAATGCTAGGTATACAGATAGCTTTTCAAATTCTAGTCATTTTACTCCACAAGAAAAATTATTGACAGATATCTTTATTCTAGATACAGTTAATGTTTCACATGCAAAAGAAATGGAAAAGCCAGCTTCTTATGGAGGGGGATATCCAAATCATAAAGTTACTTGCTATGGACATCAAGCCTTAATTAATCATATATCATTTATGAATAATAAATTATATTCTGTCAAAAAGGTCCCAAAGTTATTGGAGCATAATTTTCATAAGTACATATTTCATAATTTGCATAACAGTTATTTAATGACATTATGATTTATATTATTTATAATGCTTAGTAATTGAGCAATATCATATATTTTCTAAAAAAGATATTTTTAGTAAACTTATTATTGTGCTTTGGCTTTAGTATTTGAAAAATAAGTATGTGTTTCTAAGTATAGTTTACCTGCTTGAATGTAATATTGGTAGTTTGGCTATAATTAGAAATAATGTCTTCTTATGCATATTGAATAGACATTTCAATTTCCACTAAATCCTTCATTGCTCACATTATTTCAAAAGCACCAAATGGTGTTGTTTTATTATAAATATAAATTAACAGGAGAGTTTCTGGTTTTGCCAGTTAAAGTAAGTTGTTTTTTGAGAACCTTGTTTCATTAGTGAGAAAATAACAGTTAAAATATTCTCATTTAATAAAACTAGCATATACTTAATCCTAAAAATATGTCATAACAGCTACTATCTGAAACTACAGGTCACTCTGATCCAGAATTCACTTTTCTGTCCTCTGTGGGAAACTGTGCAGATTCCGTGGTACAAATAACAAAGCATATGTATTGAGGCCTGCAGTAAACAAACAAAAAATTCCCCACTTGAGTTTGAATTGCCAGCATGTGTGTGAACTACAAGCCTTTAATGTTACTAGAAAAGTCACCTGGCACAGAGATTATATACATAGTTCAAACCAAGACTTAAAAATTTTAACCCTAGCAATCTTCTGCTTGCCTTTTGAATGCAGTCTTTTTAAGTGTCTGTGTATAAAAGTTAAAGATTTAAACATACTAAGGGTTTCTCTCTATCTTATTCCATGAAGGCTGCTGTAACAAGTCGTCATATGCAGGACAGCCTATGAAAAACGGAATGTTACTCCTCGAAGGCCCAGATGTGGGTAGAACGTCAGCAGATTCAGTCTGCGGCGAGGAAGGACGGATGGTAAATTCTTCGCAAGTTATTACAAGGCGGAAGGGGAGAGCTCAGAGCTCTTCAGCCCCTTGCAGGGCACTGATGTCATCACAACAGTCCGGTCCTCATGACCTCCCAACAGCGTAACATTAAGGGTTAGGCTTTGATACCTGAAGTGAGGAAAGAAGACAAGTGTTCAGACCGGATAAGCTTTATCTTCAGAAAATTAAAAACAGACATATTTATACCACACTTGAACATCTGCTTAATTATTAGGTGTCAATGCTGTGTCAACTTAAAGTATGTTTAGGTTGTTTATTTATTTATTGTATTTTTAAAGAGTCTCATTTTTAACATGAATAACTGCAGAGTAGTTTGGAGTCTTCCCTTTTATCACAAGAAATATTAAAATAATATAAACTTTTAGATGAAGCAGATTTGAGATCGAATAATATATGGCATGTCCCTGTGAATTCAATCACGTTTGTAAATGAGGTAGTCCAAGTATAAAACATCAGCGCATTGATGTATCTAATCAGGTGATCAATTAAATATTAATCTTTTCTTCCTTTAATAGGAAGAACACTGGAATTTATAAAAAGAATATTTTTAAGGTGCACACACCTTAGCTATTTATATGTATGCTGGAAAAACACTCTAACATTGTCTCCAGGGTAGATTGCTTTGTTTGTTTACATACAATTTCTACCAGTTAAGCTTCATTGTTAGCTCATTGGTTTGGCACTCAACTAAGGGACTAGTAATGCCTGCATCCAGGTGTGTGTAGGTGGGCCTTAGGGGTCTGCGTGTATCATCTGCATCTCGTCTCAGGGCCCTTCTTTTCAGCCCTGTTGTTTTGACTCGGCTTCCCAGCAGCCACGAACTGAATATCCTTCATTCTGCAAATCTTTCCACCATAATGTGTCTGCTTGGAGACAACCAGTCATAGCATGAAACTTCCTAAACCATGAGGTAAAATAACCTTCTCCTCCTCCTTCTAATGTCAGGTCATTTGTTCCAGAGGAGAAAAGCTACCTAATGCAATGTTCCTCCTCTGTTCCTGCCTCATCTTAGATGACAGTGTGGGAGCTTCATACAGGATCATGGCATGAATCAGGGAAGCTGACAAAAAGGCGTATGACTCACTGGAGCAGTAAACATGGACATCAGCTGGGTGAAAATATTTTAATCAGTTAATTTGATTATTTAAAATGAATAAACTTTGAATTAAATATTTATTGGTGGGCAAAACAAAACTTACATTTGATTTTTTTAAGAGATTCAACAATGGCTATTATATTGCATATTATTCTCTTCAAATCGTTTAAGGGCTAGTCAAAGAGCTCAGCATATTAAAGCATGTGCAAACAGACACAAGGGCTAGGGGTTCAATCCCCAGGCTTGGCATGCTGGCCTTGCCTCCCAGGCACACTGAGACAGTGATTGAGACTGGGCGTGGTGGTGCACGCCTGTAATACCAGCACTTGGAAGACTGTAAACAGGAGAATCACTACAAGACCAATTGGTAGTGCAACCCTAAACACCCTAACACCCTATAGAGCCTTCCCTAAAATGCAGAAATAGAAAAAAAAATTGGTTGCTCAGATTGTCAGATATAAGCATGCAACAGTGACCAAAAACATTAAAAAGAAAAATAAATTTAAGCATTAACTTTTCCTTTTAATAGATCAGCAAAAATCAGCAGAACAATTATCCAACCCATCCTGTGCATATACAAATAGACACTTCCCTTCTTTCTTTTCTTTCTTTGCCACTTTCTCTCATTTCAGTTGTTGATTCCCTTTGAATAGTTTTGTTTTTTCCCCCTTTCACAATATTTATTTTTACTTTCTGGATTGTATTTACTCTTTCAGGTCCTTACACCAGTGAGACAATACGATGTTTACACATGCGGGTCTGATTTATTTCACTTATGAGTATGGTCTCTAGTTCATTTACCTATAAAAGCTTTGAGATTATCTTTCTTTATAGCTGAATAATGCTCCGTTGTATAAAAATACCATATCTTTTTTACTCATTTCTTGGTTGATGGGTATTTGGGCATTTCCAAGATTTAGCTATGGCAAATTGTGCCTCTATAAACATTGGTGCACACATATTGCTGTGAAATTTTAAAATCAATGTCATTCATAAATTGAGAATTCTGCATAAATCATTTTAAGGAATATAATAAAGTTAAAGAGTTACCTATTTTAATTTGTGCTAGAAAAATATGTAGCTAAGATACTTATAGGGATTTAAGACTCCCGGATCTAAGCCAAACTTTTGGTCCTAGCTAAATCTGGACAAATTCTAGTTAGGCTGTGAAGAAAAAGGAACCCTTCTCCTTTTTGATTATTGGAAGTCTAAATTGGTACAACCCCTATGGAAATGAGTATGGAGATTCCTCAAATAATCTAAAGGTGTAGATTTAATTTGACCTGGCTGTTCCCCTACTAGGTATCTTCCTGAAAGAGTTAAAAGCATAATACCACAGTGACATATACACACCTATGTCTATTGCAACAAATCTCATAATAACTACATCTTGGTATCTCAGTTACTTTTCATTCATTGCTGGGTCAAAATACCTGACACCCAAATTTAAGGAAGGAAGGGTTCATTTTGCTCACAGTTTGTGGAGGTTTCAGTCTATACTCAACTGGCTCCCAGGCAGCGTGGCACATGGCAGAGAGCAGCAGTTCATGGCAGCAGAAAACAACGGAAGAACAAAGGAAAGGCAGCAGCAGTTTCTAGTAAGCCTGTCTCCCCTCCTTCTATTATAAGCGGGCTACCCTGGGATGGATGTAAAACTCACATAATGTCCATGCCCTCCTCTGG
>PVKA01020518.1:0-40224 GCA_004027165.1 Ctenomys sociabilis | reverse complement strand
TAATTATTGAATCTTTGATATAATTCAGCTATAAAAAAACCTGTAAATATAATTTCATGTATGCACCTTGTACAATACCAAAACGTTATGAAAACAGTTTGCAATGTATTAATTCATCGACTCTGTATGGTTAAGGTGTCTTGAAACTGTCTGATTGACATTTGTATTTTAATAAAATAAAAATAAATGGAAAAAAAACCATATCTTTTTCATCCATTATTGAGGTGATGGGCATCTTGGTTGTTTCCAAGATTTGACTATCACAAATTGTGCTGCTATAAGCATATATACACATATATCACTATGATATGATGTTTTCAGATCCTCTGGGATAATTCCCAGTAGGGGGATAGCTGCTGGTTGGAATGGGTTTTCCAGTCCTTGTTTTATAAGGAATCTCCACACTGATTTCCATAATGGTTGCACCAGTCTACATTCCCACCAGCAGAAGAGAAGGGTTCCTTTTCCCCACAGAATCTCCAACATTTGTTGTTAGTTGATTTGTTTATGGTAGTTATTATTTCTGGGGTGAGATGATATCTTAGTGTTGTTTTAATTTGCATCTCACACATGGCTGGTGATGTGGAGCATTTTTTCACATATTTATTCGCTTCTTTAAGTTAATCCTCTGAGAAGTGTGTGTTCATCTCACATGCCCATTTCTGGATTGGATCTTTAAATTTTCTAATGTGTTTTAGTTCTTTATAAACTGTAGAGAGCAGACCTTTGTCTGAATACTTATTTGGTAAGAGTTTTTCCAAATTTGTGGGTTGCCTTTTCACTTTGTTGGTAATTTCTTTTGGTGTCCAAAACCTTTTCAATAAGAGGAGGTCCAAGTCCTTAATTCTCTCAAGTGTCACCCGTGTAATCTCATTGTTCTTCTTTGCCTACCCCATGTCTTCAAGAGTTCCTCCTACTTCCTCTTCTAGGATATTTAGTGTTTCTCTTTTAATGTTTAGATCTTTAACCCATTTTGACTGTAGCTAATGTATGGTGATAGACTTGGGTCAAGTCTTAGTTTTTGGCATGTAGAAAGCCAGTTTTCCCAGTACCATTTGTTAAAGAGGCTATCTTTCTTCCAGTGAGTATGTTTGGACCCTTTGTCAAAAATAAGATGGATGAGTGTGTTTTTCAGAGGCTTCCTTCAATATCTTCTAATCTATTCCACTGATCCTCAGGTCTATTTGGTTGCCAGTACCATGCTGATTTTGTCATAGTAGCCTTGTAGTATAGTTTCAAGTAAGGGATTGTAATGCCTCCTGCCTTGTCTTTGTTGCCTAGGATTATCTTTGCTATTTTGGTCTTTTCTGGTTCCAAATAAATCTTTGGAATGATTTCTCTAGGTCTGCGAGGTATGTTGGTGGCAGTTTGATAGGGATTGCATTAAATCTGTACAGCAATTTTGGTAGTATGGCCATCTTCACAATGATGGTTCTTCCTATCCAGGAGCAGGGAATATCTTTTGGTTTTTTGAAATCCTCTATGATCTCTTTCTTTTTTTTTTTTTTTTACAGAGTACTGTAATTTTCCTTGAAAAGATCTGTGACTTCTTTTGTTAGATTAATTCTCAGGTATTTCACTTTCCTTGGTGCTATTGTAAAAGGCATTGTTTCTCTAATTTCCCTCTCAGTACATTTGTTATCTGTGTAGAGGAATGTTGTTGAGTTTTGGATATTGACTTTGTATCCTGCTATGCTACTGAATTTGTGCAGTAATTGTAGTGGCTTCTTGGAGAAGCTTTTTGGATCTTTTAAGTAAAGTACCATGTCATCTTCAAATAATGATAATTTAACTTCTTCTTTAACCTATTCTTATTCCTTTTATTTCCCTCTCTTGTCCAATGGCTCTAGCTAATGATTCTATACCTGTATTAAGGAAGGGGTGATAGAAGACATCCTTGTCTTGTACCAGATCTAACAGTAAAATATTTCAGTTTTTCCCCATTTAGAATTATGTTAGCCATTAGGTTGTCAAAGATGGCTTTTATCAAATTGAAGTAGTGGCCTTCTATTTCAATTTTCTGTAGGACTTTTTTTTTTTTTTATTTGTCTTTTTGAGACAGGGTCTCACTATGCAGTTCAGGCTGGCCTTAAACTCACTTTATAGCCTAGGCTGGTCTCGAACTCACAACAATCCTCCTGCCTCAGCCTCCCAAGTGCTGGGATTACAGGCATGCGCCACCACGCCCGGCTTCTGTAGGACTTTGAACATGAATGAGTGTTAGACTTTGTCAAAAGCCTTTTGTGCATCAATTGAGTTGATCATGTGGTTTTTAGTTTTCGCTCGATTGATATAGTGTATTACATTTACAGATTTTCGAATATTGAACCATCCTTGCATCCCTGGAATAAATCCTTCCTTGTCATGGTATATGATCTTGATGATTTGCTGTATTCTATTTGCTAGGATTTTATTGAGGATTTTTCATCTATGTCCATGAGAGAGATTGGCCTGTAGTTGTCTTTTTTAGTTGTGTCTTTCTCTGGTTTTGGTCAGCATAATACTTGCCTCCAGGAATGATTTGGGAGGATTGCTTCCTTTTTAGTTTCCTTGAAGAATTTGAGGAGTACAGGGTATATATCTTCTGCAAATTTTTTGTAAAATTCAGTTGTGAATCCTTCAGGACCTGGACTTTTCTTTGTCGGTAGGTTTTTTATTATGTCTCATATTTCATTGGCTGTTATTGAGGTATTGAGAGCATTTATATCTTGTGCATTCAGTTTTGGTAATTTGTGCCTTTCAAGGAATTTGTCCATTTCTTCTGTATGTTCTATTCTGTGAGAGTAAAGATTCTCAAAGCAGCTATTGATAATCTTCTAAATTTCCCCCCGGGTCTGGGTGATTAAACCCTTTTCATTCCTTATTGCTTGTATTTGAATCTTTTCTTTCCTCTTTTTGATGAGGGTAGCTTGGGGCTTATTGATTTTATTTAATCTTTCAAAGAACCAGCCTTTTGATTCATTGATTCTTTGAAGTGTTTTCTTCATCTCAATTGAGTTCATTTGTGCTCTAATTTTTATGATTTATTCTCTTTGGGCTCTGGGTTTGGTTTTCTCTTCCTTTTATAGTTGTTGGAGGTGAAGTATTAAGGTGTTTATTTGTTCCCCTTATATTTTCCTAATGTTTGAGTTCACAGCTAAAAATTTCCCTCTGAGAACTGCTTTCATTGCATCCCCTAAGTTCTAATAAGTTGTACATGAATTTTCATTGAAAATATTGTTGAATTTCTTGTTTAATTTCATCTGTGACCCGTTGATTGCTAAGCAGGGTGTTGTTTAAATTCCATGTATTTATGGGGTTTTTCTGGTTGCTTTTATCATTTATTTCCAGTTTCTTTGCACTGTGGTTAGCTAATATGCATGGGATAATTTCTGTTTTCTTGCATATACTGAAGTATCATATGGACCAATATGTGGTCTAGTTTAGAATATGACCCATGTGTAGTTGAAAAAAGTGTATATTCAGCTGTGTTTGGGTGGAACACCCTGTATATATCCACCAGGTCCATTTGTTTCAAGCTCTTGTTCAGTTCTTTTATTTCTTTGCTAATTTTTTGTCTGGTTGACCTATCTTGTTGGTATAAGGGAATGTTAAGGTCTCCTGTTAAGATTTTGGTATTGGGTATTAGATTTTTCATGTCCATTAAGATTTGTTTTATATAGTTGGGTGCTCCTGTATTTGGTGCATAGATATTTATTAGTGTTACCTCTTCTTTGTGAATTTTTCCCCTGACCAGTATATAGTGGCCTTCTTTATTTCACTTGGACATTCTTGGTTTGAAGTTGAGACTGTCTCAGAACAGGTTTGCTACCCTTGCTTTTTTTCTGATATGCTGGGGTGTGTTTTCGATCCTTTGACTTTCAGCCTATGAATTTTTTATGAGTTATGTGTGTTTCTTGTACACAGCATATTGCTGGATTTTGTTTCCTAATCCACTGTTAAAGTCTATTTCTCTTAATTGAGTCCATCTACATTGATTGCTATAATTGAGATGTGTTGACTTACGCTTGACATGTTATCTACCTGTTGTTGTTTGCTTCTTTTTCTCCTGTGTGTAATTGTTTGCCCTATTTAGGTGGTTGCTTCTGTTATCATTTGTGGAGTTCTGATCTATTTGGTCCCTGTCTAGAACATCTTTCAGTAGCCTGTGTAGGGATGCCTTTGTCATTGTGAAATTCTTCAGTTATTTTTTTGTCATGGAAGTATGTCACTTCTCCATCTAACTTGAAAGAGTTTTTTTTCAAAGTATAGTAGTCTGGGATAGAATTTGTTTTCATAGAGGACTTAAAGTACTTTTCTCCATGCTCTTCTTACCTTCATGGTTTGTGAAGAGAAGTCAGCTGTAATTCTGATGGGTTTTCCTTTGACTATGATCTTCTTCTTTTCTCTAGCAGCTTTCAGTATTCTTGCTCCATATTTCTGGGTCTTGACTATTATAGATATCCATGTGCTTTTAATTGGGTTGAGGTTACTTGGTGTTCTGTATGCTTTGGTTACCTGAATGTCAGATTGTTTCCTCATATTTGGGAAGTTTTCTGTTATTACTTCTGCTCATGTTTTTTAAATATCATTTATATTGACTCCGTTTTTCTCATTGATACCTATCAGTCTCACATTGTTCATCTTTGCATTGTCTTGCAAGTGATGAATTATTCTTTCTTGCATCCTAGTTGATTTTAAGAGATCTTCTCTTACTTTTTCACTAGCTACACCAGCGTCTTCAAGATCTCAAACTCTGTCTTCACTTTCACTCAAATGGTTTTACAAGCTTGTGACTGAGATTTTAAATCCTTCTATATCTCTTTGCCTCTGATTCATGCAATCTATTTCTTTCCTATATTGCTCATTCAAGGAATCTGTCATTTTTCTAATCTTTTTTTAAATCAATGTCTCCTTTAGAAGCACTTAATTCTTTTACTGCAGAGTTTTTTTCAGATTGGGTTTCCTCCATATGTTTCTGTATTTGATTCTTCAGATGCTGTGAATTTAAATATTTCTTTTTTTTATTTCAGAAAATAATTCTGCTCTGAGTTTCTCTATACCTTTCTGTGGTTGCTTATTTACTTTTGATACTGTTAATTCATATATTTCAGCTGAACTAGTGTCCTCTGTAGTTGTTCCGGGTGGGCACTGGGTTTTGTGCACTTGTTTCTGCGTTTGATTCTTTAGTTCAGATGCTATTAACTCAGACATTTCTTTTTTATTTCTGCTCTGAGTTCCTCAATACCTTTCTGCAGTTGTTTCTTTATTTCAGATGCTATTGATTCATTGATTTCAGCTGAGTAATTCCCAATTTGTTCTGTGCTAGTGTCCTCTGCACTTGCTATAGGTGGGCTTGGGGTTTGAGATTGCATTTTGCTCCTTCTCATTGCCATTTTGAATAGCACTGTCTTCTGACCTTTGTTGTAGAGTTTTGGTGTAGTTATAACCTTAGCTTCTACTGAAATTCAGGTGTAGATCTAGAAAGTTTGAATTTATCCAGTTGTGCCTGGCTTGGGTCTGGCTGCTGTGCTCAGCTCCTTTGTGTTGCAGCCCTTGGGAGTGAACCTGCTGTGCCCTTTTGGCAAGATATTCTGCTTCTGGACTGGCTGGGTGGTTCTGCTCCCTGCTCTCTCTGCAAGGACTACAGCTGCAGAGTTTTACCCTAGGCCCGTATGCCAGGACTGAGCTGCATCTAAATGGGACAAGGGATCTAAGGGATGTGGGAAGCTCTCCCACACACTTCCCAGGCCTGGGCTAGGGCTTGATCGGGGGATCCTGAGAACATGGCAGAGATTCTCACTAGATGGGCATGGGGGGTGCGGTGGAGTGGTTGTGGGGGTGTCCCAAGGGTGCTGAAGGGGGTCTTACTCAAGCAGCGTGCCTGGGTTTGGACCCCATAGGTCCCGCTGGTGCAGGGTAACCAGAAGCTCTCCCACACCCTTAATTTCTTATACATTTCTTTGTTTCTTCTTCCAATTTTACATGAATATATCTGGTAATATGAATAACTGGTTGGAAGACAACACTATATATTACAAGTACTGTGAAATTCATTGAATTTTTTAAAGTGAAATCCTGTATCACTTGTAATTTTTTGTTTTAATTCTAATTTGTTCTCTCTTTAAAAATAAAATATAAGTAATTTGCACAAGGCACTTTATTCTATTCAGTGATGAAGAATTGCCACTTCTCACCAATTTGCCCCCATCAGCTGTCATTCTTGTGCTACCCCTGTTTTCTCTAGTGTCGTAACTATCACACTGGACAGCTCACCCTGAGCAGTTACAGAAGAACAGTCACAGGCTGGCCCTGTGTTTCTCTCAAGTTGCAGCAGCTCATTTTGTTATTGGTGTTGACCTGAATGTATAAAGTCAGCAGTACATTGGCTTTGCAATTTTTTACTGTATTCTGACAATAAATTTTATTATTAAAGCATCTGACAGCTAGAGCAGACTTTTAGCTTGTGGTGAGACTGGACTTCTCACAGGAACACAGACTGTCTGGGTTTTCTACCCAATTTTCAACTTCTTGAGGCCTCTGACTGTATTGGGATCATGTCTGCTCGCAAATAAATCCATGAAATTCACTAGGGTATTGAATCTATTGGAGAGTTCTACTCTTTCTTTTGCTTTATTTTTGGAGGAGCTGTGCATTTGCTTTATATAAACACACTGTGTCTATCTGAGGGAGCAGGTCTTATTGGCATGATTTACTGCTAGACTGCAGCATGTTCTGCTTGGAGGAAGGTGGAGGAAGGCAGAAGGGGCAGGTGACCTTATATACTAGTCTATCCTGTATGGCTGATTTAGCTGCAGTATTTTAGGACATGCCCCCATTTATTTTTTTCTTCTTTTAATATTACAAGCACGGCTGGCAGCTGTCTTGATCTGGTGACCCAACAGCAGTCAGCTGAGCTGACTGACTGTTTTATTAAAGTCTTTTATCTATGTTGTACTTGATCTATTAGTCTCTTATGTCAGGTTGATTTTAGTTTCAGGGGTAGGTCCCTCCCCTTTCTTCCAATTACCTGCATTCTAGTTGAATTTTTCTTCCTCTATTCACCCAACTTCTCCTCTTTGTCTCTTTCTGAGAAAAATATAGTCATAGCCAGACTAGTCTAGGACATATTTTTTGAGACAGCAGAAAGAGTTACACGATGTTGTCAACTTCTGTTTTCAAGTTAAAGATCCAGAATCTTACTCTACTTGAGCAAATCTTATTTATAACCCTGTTTTTGTTTCAAAGTGGGATGTTTGTTCTGTGAATTTTCAGCTCTGTTAAAGCAAGGCATATTGGAGAGAAAAGAGAGATAGGCCTTCTTTGATGAATACGCAGACATGGGTGGCCTGACCTTGACACATCTGGTAGAGACCCTGCTGGCAAATGAACAATGGAGAGAAAAGAAAAATTAACAAGTAGGTGGGAAACTGAATTGAGATCACTGTTCAAAGAGCTAATAAACATCAAGGCATTTCAAAGAAGGGAAACGGAAGACCAGTCTATTCATTGAAAAGTTTTCAAATACCATATTTGCTAGAAGCCGGTGTGATGATTCATGATTTCAATGATTTACAGATGAAACATACTGTTTTGCCTTCAAAATGAGAAGAAGGAAAAAAGGAGCAGAAGGAAAGAAGAAGAAGAAATAAGATGGGCTGAACACTAGAGGTATTGAGCAGCACTATGAAGAACACAAAAGGCACAAAGATTGAGATGCGTATCATGTACTCTGATAACATCAGACACCTCAGGAGTCAGCCTTACCAAATGTTGCAGTATTCTCTGAGTGCAGTCGAACAGCCGGCCATTAGAATTGACATCCCTTTGGTATTATGGTATGGGTCCTTTATGTTAATATTTGTTATCATGATTTTGTTACCATGGGCACAATTGAATGCAAAGGCATAAACCACAAGCCAATGTTTCAGAAAGAAAAGGTTACATATGAAGTGGTGGGTAAAGAATTTTACCAATTTTCAGTTTCTTTCTCTGCATAATGGAAAAAATTTGCCCCTCTGGCAGCACAGATGATATCTTCCAAGTTAACATTCCTTCAGCTGTCACTGAACCAAAGGGGCAGTGAGCCTACCATCTAAGCTGTGACCCAGTAGCAAGCTGTGTTTTACAGGTATTTCACTTGCCATTCGACTCCATTGACTATACTGGCCTGTGTGGTTGGGCAACTGTGTGAAGCCAGTGTTTAAAACGATACACAAATTTCTTATTTTGCCTGAAGGATATCTCAAGGTTTATCATGCCATGGGCTTAGGTGGCAAAGTACTGTGATTGGTGGCCCCCTTTCATTTCCCTTGGAAGCAGGTCTGAAGCCTGAACCCATAAAATTCTTCCAGGGCTACTTTCTGATGGAATGCCTTTTGCCTACTGGAGCCTCTGACAGTCATCTCCTCCAGGACTTGGTAACTAACGAATGCTGCTGTAGCTCTCTAAGCTCTGGTTGGGACAACTATAATGCACCGTAGGTCCCCTGCAGATCTGGACCTCCATGAATGCCTGGAAGAAAGGTGTGCTTCATTGCCAGTCATCAGCTCTGCAGAAACACAAAGCCTGGTTGCCAGGGACCTGTGGTCATGGAATAGAGAAATCCACAAGGCTGTGCAAAGGATAGCCAGCCTTGAGTAATAGGCTGGCATGGACCACCAGTCTTCCTGGAGTACTTCAGACCTGAAAATGCTGAATTATACACAATTGAGGCACAGATACTGAAAAACTTATAAGAGGAATGGAAATGACTCTGGCTCTAGAAAGATACCAGAAGCAAACAAGGGTGACAGTGGGACCCGAGGTGACAGCAGGTGGGAGAAATTGCTTCTGATAGTTGTCCTGCAGAGAGCAGAGAGATGGCTGCAAAGCACTGGGACCCTGGGTGGTTATTTATTCTGGGTAAAGGGGCAATATCTGCGAGGCTAAGAGAGAGTCAAGGAGAATGAGAACAGTGTATGCAGCACAATGATACCAGTGCCTGCCTGGTGCCGGAACCCCAGGCTAACTAATTATGTACAAATAATTCCCAGAAGAGAACTTGCCAAGTAAAGACCGAATGGGGCATCTTGCAATTTGAGTACCACTGACCAATATTAGACTCTATGACCTTTCTCTCCATGAGAACATTCATATTTTCTATTTTAGTTTCCTGAGTATCCAGGACAAGACATAATATGAAAATCCTACCAGTAGAAGCCTGCTGCTTCCACACAGCAGCTTACCAGCTGCTATTGTGCTTTTTAACTTAGCATGCGATAATGGAAAAGTATCAGAAACTTGATACCTAAAGGAGAATGAGAGTGGACAGGAGTGTCAACTAGCTTTCTCTTGCTGTGAAAAATACCTAATACAATCAATTTAAAAGAGAAATAGATTTATTTTGGTTCATGGTCTCAAGGTTTCAGCACATGGCTGGCTGACTCTATTGTGGATGGAGAGAAGGTCATATTGGTAAAGTGATTCAACCCATGGAGTTTGGAAAAAAAAATGAGAGAAAAGGGCTGAGATTCTTGTATCTCCCTTGGGGAGCTACCTTTTAACTTCATCCCTTTAGCCATCATTTTCAGAATGTTCTACCGGCTCCAAGTAGCATCAAAGGCTGGGGTCAGGCATCAGCTTTGACCTAAATCTTTGAGGGATAGATAAGACCCAAGGCAGTGTGATGGGTTTAATTCATAGAGAAGAAAAATAGTACAGAATGACACTGAAATTAACAGTGAGCACACACACACAGCAATGATACTAAAAACATTTGTATATACAAGGTATGGTTTTCCCTCATAGAATTTCATTTCATTACCACAATAAACACATAAAATCAGTGGGGTAAGAAATATCCTCTCACTTTACAAAAACAAATAAAGGTTCCAAAAGATGCAGCGATTTGTCTAAAGTGTAACAGGACTTATAAGGTGATGCCATGTGACCTGCCTTGTATGATGTGCTGTTTTGAAAATTAATATGGTGCCTCAATGGACATCTTTGGATTCAATTTAATTCCAATGACAATACCTAAAATAGCATTTCTCAAGAGACTATGTGCAGAATAAAGTTCAAATGGTCAGATGTGTTAATTCAGCAGTGTTAAGCTGCTGAATGTCAGAATTATATGTTCTGACATTAAATGACGTCAAATTCTATCTTCACAGTCATAGACACTAATGTTTTGCTATCCATATAATTCCTATCTTTTTTATTCACTCTGAATTCATTGACTACTTCAATCCACAAAAGATAACCTTAGAATGAATTCAGGAGAATCAGCACTGATAGCATGAAAGGCAAATCTCAGCATTCACACTGGGTCTCCTGTCACTGTTTATTCCATTAAAAGTCGTGCCCCATGATGGTTCTGGAATCATCTGTCAGAACACAAACCTCACCATGCATCCTCTACTGAAAACATATCCAGGATTTTCTTTTCTTTTGTCTCGGTGTCTTGGTGTCTCTCCTCCTCTCCCCTCTCTTCCTCTCCCCTCCCCTCTCATCCCCTCCTCTCCCCTCTCCTCCCCTCCCATCCCCTCCCTTTTCTTCTCTCTTCCCCTCCTTCCCCTTTCCCCTCAACTCTCTTCCTCTGTTTTCTTTTTCTGTTTTCTTTCTTTCTGCTTTGGTCTAGAGGCTGACATGCTCCCCCAGGAACAGCACCCACAGTTTTTTAGGCTCAGTCCTGATTCCTTGCCCACGTCATGTCCTAGGCATTTATGTCTCTCACAGTATCTGAAAATCCTCTGGTCCACAAGATTTCCTGTGCTGTTTCCTCTTCTGTAGACTCTGCTGTATTTCTTTCTCAAAGCAAACAACTTTTTCCCTAGTTTTCCATGTGACTGAAAGACTTATTTCATAAATAGTTCCTTTAGAAGATTTGTCTTATCCAGAGCAGCTGCCTTAGCAGGTTTTCTTATGCTGACCTTACCCCCATCTGTATTTTTGACATTGAATCTTCAAAGTACATTACATTCTCTGTGTGTGTGCATGTATGTGTGTGTGTGTGTGTGTGTGTGTGTGTATATATATATATATATGTATAAAATATTCTTTATCCATGGCCATTTGTTCGTTGAGTCAATGACTACACATTTTGGATCCTTCAATGTAACGTATAGGCCTGCCATAGAGTGGATGCTCATTAAACGTCTGGATACCTGTGTGGTGTGTAATGAGCTTGAATTAGCTCTTTAACACGTAGTTTTAGTTTTCTTTTATCTTTGTTTATATTAATTTTGATTTGTTCTCTTATGGAAAATTGGATCTTTAATCTTTCCCTTCCCATTCAATTATCTCCCAATTTTCTGAATGCTTGCCAATAAAACCACAGTAAAGCAACTGATAGAGCAGGATCATTCCTATTTTCTTAGCTCTAGGCCCATAATACCAGTTGTGACAGAAAGCTGATAGGATTCACTTAATGCTTTGAAATGTTCTTTGCTGAACAAGCCCAGTTGATTTCCCTCACTTGAAAGTCTCAAAACGACAAAATTTGCAGGTGTCGCAGCCCACGCTGCCCACCGGGCTTCTGATCATCCCCCCCCATTCATCATGTAGTTAGTGGGTTGATTAAAAGCCGAAAAGACCTACATCATTTACCTCACTAAATTTACAATGAAGAAAACGCATGCATAGAGTATGTCATAGCACCTTGTGGGGGCCATTCTGGTGCCCATTTTTGTATTTTGGGAGCTGAGTGATGTGGTCTTTGAGCGGTTGTCACCAGGAAGAAGAAACCAATCTCAGCTTCCCTTTGACATAGTAAGAATTCAGCTAGTAGACCGTTGCTCTCCAAAATGGTGTGTGATTTCCACGGCGTGGCTAGTTCCCTCAAAGTGACCAACAGTCTGACTACCTTTATATTTGGTATCATGTAAGGAACAGAATGAGGGCTGTTTATTTACTAGCTATAACTGTCAGGAACCCCAGATACAAAGACAGCAAGTAATATTTTAACAAAGAATTGAAATAATTGACTATATATTCATGTATATATAACATATGAATATATAGTATCTATGTATTTATGTATGTATCTGTCGTCTGTCTATCATCTATCAACCATTTCTATCATCTATCTAATCTATCATCTATCATCTATCTATCTATCTATCTATCTATCTATCTATCTATCTATCATCTATCTATCTATCATCTATCTATCTATCTATCTATCTATCTATCTATCTATCTATCTATCTATCTATCTTCTATCATCTATCCTTTCATCTACAATACCACCACTGTCATCTGCAAAGATGTCTGCTCCATTTCTTTACTAGAATGGGCTGAACGTGGCCCTGATGAAGCCCCATGCCTGGAGGTGGAGAGAAGCCTCCCGCCGCTTTCCACAAGGCACGGCACCAGCGGCCTTATTTGAACCCTCCCTGCAGCACAGCATGGAACACAATGCTCCCTGATAGACACAGGGTGGTTGGTGAGATGGCCCTCTCCCAGGGTCGATAGACTCTCTCACTATCATTTAGAAAAATTATTTCAGACAGTTCTTTGCTTCCCATCCAGTTCCCCCATGATCCCATTATGTGGTTTCAGAAATAATGTCAAATCAGTTGGTCAGAGAAGAAAAAACAGTGTTGGGGAGAAAAAAGAAATTGTGGCTTTGGAGATAGTCCTGGCTGAGCTGCCATTCAGTACTGAGAACTTGGGTGCGTCTAACTGCATAGCTGCTTTCTCACCTGTAAATTAGGTGTTGCGATCCCTACTTCAGGATTTTTGAAGATTCGTTATGTAAAGTGATTAGCACCGTCTCTATTGAATAATAAAATTCTCAGCAAATGTTTTCTCCTCATTAATGGAAGGCAGAAATAATAACATAATTAAATGTGATGAATTGTAATAATCAGGTGAAAATTCATACAACTGATGGCTAGCTCATTAGATTACAAGATTAATGGCTGGAATAAACAGGCCGAGGGCAAAGTTAGTCTTACAGGTGTGGGAAGCAGGGCAGGGTCTCTTTCTGTCTTTGCCTTAACCTGGATCTCATATTTTATTGTCTTTAAATATTTCTTTAAATAGAAATTTAATTTAAGTAGAGACCAGGAACCATGTGTACAGTATATTAGCCATTGGAATGACAAAGATAAAAGACCTAGTGTGCCAGGGTTCAAGGAAGTTGGAGACTCCTTGTGATCTTTTTAATTTTTTTTCTGAGCCTTATTGAGATATAATTGGTATAAAAAACTGTGTATAATTAACTTATATCTGTTCGTGGTTTTGGACATATGTATAAGCTCATTTTATTATCACTATAATCCAGGTAATACACATATCCATTATTTCTTAAAGATTCTTTCTCTCCCTCCCTCTCTCTCCTCCCTCTCTCCTTCTCTGTCTCTCTCTTTTCTTTTTATGGTCATTTAACAGGGGATCTGTCTTCTCAAGAAATCTTTAAGAATACAACCCTTAATTGATAATGATAGGTGCTATATTGTACTGGAATTGATTTTTCTTGAATAGCAGTAACTTCCCATAAGCCCTGCCCCTTCTCCACACAAACACCGTTCTACTGTCTACTTCCATGTCTTTGACTATTTCAGATGCTTTGTAATGAACACATGTACAGTATTTGCTGACATTACTCACCATCTATCCTTCTCTTGTTAAAAGGAAATTTTTTCTTTTTTTTTAAATTCTCTTTTTAAGGAAAAACATACTAAGTTCTCACCAATCAAAGCCAATTTTTCTTTCATATAATTGCAGAACAGAAGAGACTATGACACATGTTTTCCAGAGGACAAGGAAGGGGAAAGCATCCTCAAGCAGTACATGCTGTTCTCATCAAACTGATTCTTTCCACTCCCAAGGCAGGGGTATAGGAATGCTCTTCTGCAGCCCTGTGTGGGTCCACCACCTTAGAAGACTAGCCTAGTCCAAAACTCAGATCTCTAGCTAAAGAACAAGTCCAAGTGTGTGCTCCACTAGAAGTGGCTCTTGACTTGAGGGAAATGAAAACCTTGTTCACCTCTGAACCAAAGCCAGCTTCTTTCTTCCTCCTTGTGCTGTCATAGCCAGAGCTATAGCTTCACCAGATTCCTGAGAGGAGGGAGATATGGCAGAGATAATGATGATGGTGGAAGAGGAGGAAGAGGAAGAGGAGGAAGAGGAGGAAGAAGAGGAGGAGAAGGAGGAAGAGGAGGAGAGACAAGGAATCTGTTACCTGCCCATGAGCTTCTCACCTCCCCCAGCTGTGAGAGTTTTCTATTTGTTCTCTTGAATTACTATAAAAATGTAGGAAGTTATTTTGCTCATATACAATTTCTGGAGAATTGCTGCAAGAATGGCCCTTAAACCATCGATGTTTATTAGCTTTGGTTCCTTCAAGGAAAATGACCTTAATTCATCTAAATAAATGATTGGATGGTTTCCCTCATTTAGATTTTAGTGTGATTGTGATATATCTTTATTTGGAAGGCTGTTAATTCAAAGTGACTTTATTAACTACAGAAAGGACAATCATTCTTCAGAATCTTTATCATAATTCCTTCGCACAAGGCTCTCCTCTATATTTTTTTTATTGTGGAGCAAAAAGCATCGAAGTATGTGATTGTGGTTGTCTTCTCTCTTTCCTGTGGTGGGAAAGGGTAAGAAATACCGAATGGCAGGGATTACAGACCAACACTGTATCTTTCTGCCTCCTACCTACTGATCTGTGAAGAGAGAGCCTAGAGCAGCAATTCTTTTGACTTAATTAGCCTTTTTCCCATCTCAAGCAAATGCATGTTTGTGATACAAAGAAAGGTTGTTACTGGAAACAGCGCCAGGGCGTTTCTGCTAGTCATCCAATTATATCCATTCTGACATTTAACCTTTGCAACAACTTTCCAATAGTGGCATCTGCTTTGACAGTTTCTGTTTATTCCACCTTTTTCCCTGGGAAACTGTTTTGAAGTTGCATCATCTTTAAAAGGTAAGACTATTCCTCAGACTTCTAGCTTTTGAAATGTGCTGTGGGAAGGAGAAATGACCTTCAGCCATATCTATTTGGAAATACGAGGGATTAATTTAATGTTCTGATCATTTCACAGAGTATGCGTGAACTGTAGAGAATTTCTGTCATGGCTTCCAGGAAACAAAGTAATTTTCAGTCCCACTGAAGTCTGAAGAGAGAGTTTAAGAAATGTCAGCACCTTAACAGAGATTGAATCTGGCTGCTGCTTAATGAGATGGTATAGACTGGTTTGCAATGGACAAAGGTACAGAACCAGTAGGTGAGAATGAAAAACAGAATTGGCACCTGTGAGATTTGAGGATCTCTCTCTCTCATAATCAGATGTTGTATCACCTACCTCCACCTGCCAGGTCATCGTCTGAGGCGCACTGTAAGAGTCTCTGGAAACATGAGAGATGAAAGGCTGTTTTAAATATACAGCTTGATTGCATTTGTCAATACCAGATTGGTATGCTCAGCCTTTGAGCTGGTGTCCAGAGGCAATTTGAAAGCCCATTATGCATGCGATTTAAAATTTATGAGTTTGGGTGGGCCTTCATATGAGAAAACTTCTGAACGTTATAAACACAGGGTATGTGGGACCAAAGCATGCACCTAAAAGAATGCAGTCCTATTATATACCATCAGGAATGCTTTTAAAGATTTCATCAGGAATGCAGGAAGAAATAGCCTCATGGGACGAGCAATAGATGAAGTCAAGATCAAAGGTGGAAGGGCAGAGACAAGAGAGAGCACAAAAAGTGTTCTGTAGGGGTCACAAAGACCCTTGAAATGGAAGGGAAAGAACTTTTGGGCATTGGAGACTGAAAGGGGAGAAATGCAAGGAACTGAAATGCTGCTGATAGCAAAAGCTGGCAATGGATGAAGGGTGGTTACTATTAGCAACAGTGACAGATGACAGACGTGGATGGCTCTTTCTCCTGGATATTCTAGGTAGAGTTTTTAAGGAAGAAGACAAAGCTTATCATTCCAGGGTGAAAAAGTTGTAGCAGGCTGCAAAGAGAGTACACTACATTCTTTACCGACGTCCCAGTAAAGTAAAGATGGTGTCGAATGTCAATGACAAAAGCATAGCTGTACATCTCTTGGTCTTATTTCCATTTTTATTAAATTTCTTCCTTGCCCCAAACCTTTGAATTTCTTTAGGCTTGTCCGTCTTTCGTTTCAGCACTGTGAATCAATGCTAATTTGGCTGAGTGTTATGACACACGCTGTTTTTCATCTCCTTCTGCCTGCTTTTTGACTGCAGTCCTCTGAAATAGTTGTGCATGCAGATATTTGAATTGCATTGATCAGGTTTACTCTAAAATATCTCTGATTTAAATAAAAATACAAAAAGGGATTTTTCATGGCAGAGGGGAGAGACAACTAGACCAGCAGGAGACGTGATGTCTAGCGCCAGCTACTGACAAGATAGGAACTTTGAGAAGTCCTTTCGTCTCTCAAGCCCAGCATTACCTATCTGCGAAATGAAGGTATTGGAGCTTATAATCTTGAAGGCCCCTCCACAGCTAGCAATCTTACTCTTGGAGATCAAAATCAATATCAGTCCATTAGTCCTTCTTTGACAGAGCAAAACAGTTCACTGCCTGCAGCCTGATTCAGAGCATACCAGAATTTTAGACTTTAGAGTTTTACATCTTTCAATGATTCTGGCTTTCCTTTAGTTTGGCATTTGAGGAAACTGATGCCAGAAGAGCTAAAATGCCCTATGACACAAGAACATAGTAGTAGATATGATAATTTAATATACTACATGTTTATAAGTGATGCTAGGATCTTCTGGAGACTTTATAGGCTTAATAACAGCATCTGACAAATCTCATATGTGTCATCAAGGGTTCACAGGCTCTGAAATGCAGAGTTGGAATGGGCCTCACACACCCCTACAGCCCCCCTTTCCTTCCCCATCCCATGTCATGGGTCATAAAGCCAAAATATTAAATTGAAAATTACAAAAATAAACAACCTGGACTGGGGAGATAGCTCAGGGGTTTAAGTTCCTGCTTGGCAAGGGCAAGGACCCAGGTTTGATCTCTGGTACTGAACGCTGTGCTGGCCCCAGGATTCTACTTAAATTAATAAAAATCTTGGATTGTACTATATTAATGAGAAATCTTTGTGAAATTTTTTCATTTGGAATATATTTAATGGAGTTCAAAATAATTTGAAATGGCCAGCTTTCAATATAGATACATTCATTTTGCTACCAGAGGTCAAAACCAAAATTAAAACAGTAATATTGTATTAGTATCATTCGCATGAAAATATAGAGCATAAGAATGTCGGCTCATCTAACTCCCCAGGATACTAGTTGAGGTGTTAACTGTACCTTTGGTTGACTTTGCTTATCAGAGAGCACTTAATCAGATAGCTCAGCTCAGAGAAGATGCGAAATAAGAATGCATTCAATTTATATGTTAACTAATGAGTTCAGCAGATTTAACAGCTACTGAGTTTTACTGTCACAAGCAGGTCACCAAGGCATGTCTTAGCCCATGGGCTTTGGGACCAGACTGTGTATAGGCACCATAAAGGCCCTGGAGCCCAGTGTTAAACTTTTAGAAGGATGGCCTTTATAATATGGTACCTTCATGAGTTAAAAATGTGCTTCTTTCATTTAACATAACCCAAAACATGCGGGCGATTAGCTTGTTTGGTGATGCTCAACACAACAGGAAGAAAGGAAATTGAAATGCTGTGCCGTTACATTAACCTTCCTCAGGTTCTGCTGTTTGCTTCCTGGAAATTATTTTTAGAAGCATTTCTTTCTCATGGACATAATAGTATTATAGCTATCAGACTTGTTTGTATAATTGGTATGTCAAAAAACTTTTTTCAAAAATTCACAGTTAGTAGCATACATGGCTGTTTAGGCTGGAAGGGACACATGTTGTTTGGCAATGAGAGAATTAGAATTCATACACAAGATGAGGCTTCAGGAGAAGTGATAATAGATATTGAGCACAAAAATTCAGATGAAGCAGAGAAGAGCATGAGTTAAATTTAGACGATAAACACAATGAGTATAAGAACTTCTGTCTTAATTAAAATGCACAAGTGGGGTGGGTGAGAAGGCGGGGAACATATTAACTTTGATGTGGGTAACAGAAATATAGAATTAGTGGTTAAGGACATGGGAAATAGAATCTTGTGTGGCAAAGAAAGCCTAAAAAAGTAGGTGTTTCCACTAGGGAGTTCAAGAAACAGCAGGGATAAGTCATCACGTGGTTGGCTTCCAGAGGAATGCTGGGAAATTAAAGCATGCTAAGTACTTTGCTATGAGCTTCAATATTATCCAGATACTATGTAGTTTAGAACTTGTTTGGAATTTGAACTGAGCTTTTATATTCTCAGTGCAAAAATATTTATGTTTACAAAACATTTTGTGCTGCTCAGGATTGAGCCTGGGGCCACATGAATATTTTTTATTGTTATTTTCAGGTTTTTTTATTGTTTTTTAAAAGAGAATACAAGATGGTAAAAAAAAATCAGAGAAGATACAGAATTTCAGGAATTTGACATGGTTGCTATACTGCATTCGTAGGATAGGAATTCGACAATGGTTGTTGTAGTGCATAATGTTATCTTCAAATTAGTTGTTTAGATTACCAGATATAAACATGAAAAACTGGTAAAAAATGTTATAGGAAATTAAAAGGAGAAGAAAAGGGCTAGGAAGATATCTAAGGGGCACAAGCATCTGCCTGGCAAGTCCTGAGTTTGATCCCTGATACTACATGCTCCGCTGGCCCCAGAAGTGGGCATGGAGGCACACACCTGTAATCCAAATCCTGGAGAGGCTAAGACAGGAGAATCACCATGAGTCTGAACTGTGAAGTGAGACCTTGTAACAAATAAATAAATAGTAATAAAAATAAAAGAGGAGAAAAAATTTAAGCACCAACTGCTTCTTTTAGTAGACTGGCAGAACAGTGGTACTGTTATCCAAGTTATCCTACACCTAGACATAAATGTATCTCTTTTTTTTCTTTTGTTGTTTTCCTTATCCTAGTTTTTCCTTACCATTGAGCAGATTCTTTTCCCTCATGGTGTGTATTATACCTTTCAGATTTTGTTTACACTTTCAGGTTCTCAACACTAGCGAGACAATATGATGTTTGCACATAGGGGTCTGATTTATTTCACTTACCAGTATTCCCTGTAGTTGGATCCATTTAACTATAAAATCCTTGGTTTTATGTTTTTCATAGCTGAGTAATACTCTATCGTGTCAAAATACCTCTCTTTTTTAATTCATTCTTCAGTCGATGGGAATTTGTGTTGTTTCCAAGATTTAGCTATGACAAATTGTGCTGTTATGAACATTGGTGCACATAAATCACTGGTATGATGTTTTCCAGTTTACTCTACCACTGATACATTCCAGCCCTGAATTTATGATTTTAAGTGATAGTCTCTGCCTAACTCAACTATGATACAGTTTAAATATTCCAATTTAGCCCTTGTAGTTGCTATTGTTCTTATTATAAGTATGACTATGAGGACATAAAAGATAATATGAGGCTTATATGCATAAGCTAGCAGAGACATCCATATTCCGCCAAACTGCTAATGTTAATCAACTAATAAAACATTAGGCAGATTAGACTAATTCTAATTAATTTCATGGCAGGGTTTACTTTCCATTTGTTGGCTATCATTGCTTTCTGGAGCTGCCTCCAGCCAGGTGAAGTAGGTTTGCCTGTTGGGTTAAGTGGGAGCAATGTGAAAAATGGTGTCCCTAGGTTTGCTGGCAATGGAGCGGAGGTTCCAGAGTAGAGCTCATGCAGTTTCCCAGGGATTCAAGATTTCTACACTGAAATGACCCGCTGAGGTTCTCCGAGATACCAGGAATTTGGATGAAGGCAGCAAAAACCCCCATGTGTACTTGTAAAGAGGAAATGGTAACCTCTAAATATACCGTGTCTTGCTTCTTTTTCTCTCCCTGCTGGAACAAAGTGTCAGACACCCCAAATTAAGAAAGGAAATGTTTATCTCAGTTCGTGGAGGCTTCAGTCTGTGCTCAGCTGGTTCCAGGGAAGCCTGGTTCACGGCAGAGGGCAGCGGTTCATGGTGGTGGGAAACAGCAAAGCAAAGGGAGGAGCAGCACCTGCAGCTTCCAGAAGCCCCGCTCCCTTCCTCCCGTGCTGACTGTGAAGACCTGAGCTCCTCCAAGAAGGCGGCACCAGTCATCCTTTAAGTGCTGAGCCACTTAATTAAGCTTCTAAACTTCTCAAGTTGACACAATGTATCAAAGAGTACATACCATTTGATAAAATTTCCTTTAAAATGACTCCAAAATATTAGCATCTCTTCCTGCCCATGTCATCCTTTCTATAGCTTATTGCCCCCATAAATCTCCATCCACCTTGGGAGGTGGCTACACCATGGGTGTATGATACTGGATCCCAGGAGTATGATTCTGGATTATCCCACTAACTGGTTTAACATAACTGTGAGTGATGGGATTACTGAAGAGGGAAGCCCCACTCGGGACGTGCACCAACCAATAAGCTTGGAACATGGGTGGAAAGCAAAGGGAAAAAGACAAGGAAACCCATTGTCTTTCTCTGCCTACCCTGCCATGGACTGTTTCCCCCTTACAATGCCCCTCTTCCATGCTCTCTTCCTTGACCAGCCAACTATGGACAGAAACCTCCATGATCTGTGAGCTGAAATGAATCTTTCCTTCTCTACCTTGTACAGAAAAAGCATCAAGTTAAAGCAATGAAGAAGCAACTCGGAAAATAATATTTCCTTTTTAAGAAAATGTCCACATTATGGAGTATATAAAATAGCATTCCCCTCTTTAAAATCCCTAAGGAAATGTTATTTTTTTCAAGGGGAATGCTATTAAATGGTACATGGCTCAGTGCAGTAGTGGTGCTAAAATTCTTGAGGCATATCCAGTGCTTTAGCTGTATATTAGAAACTTACACATGTTTACAAGCACATATGTATGTAATTAGATGATAAAATTATTGTGTTGGGTGCCATCAGTGATGCTCTGCAGCATTAAGCTAGCATGTGTGTTTGTGAATCGCCATGTGATATTGTCTCTTAGTAATTACACTTGGTAGGAACGAACAGTGAACGATCTGTGTCATTCTCTATTCATTTTTTTCTGGTACTAAAGTAGGAAAGTGGGAAAATGCTATGTGGATATCACAGTAGTTAGGAAAACAGGTCTTACCAGAAATGATCTCACAGCCTGCCTTTATAATTGCAATAATGTTATTTAGGGAGAAGAGGTAGCTCAGAGGACTAGGCACCTGCTTAGGCAAGTGTGGGGACCAGGGTTCGATCCCAGGCACCACATGCCACACCAGCCCCACCCTGGGTGTGCTGGGCCATCTCCAAGACCCAGTGTGGTGGTGCACGCTTGTAGTCCCAGTGCTGGGGAGCCTGAGACAGCAGGATCACTACGAGCCCAAGCTGCGTAGTAAGACCCTGAACCAAGAATATATAAAAAAAGAATTAAAGTAATTTGGGGAAGTATTTGAATTTTTCACAATTTCCTCTCTATCTCTCTTCAGTTTTATTTTTTACTTGTACATATATTTTTATAAAATAGGAGTAATTCTCATATAAAACTGGAAATGTGAATAAAATATTATACAATTAGTTGACATCATGCAGAATATTTATTTGCCAGCATTTGCAGGTATTATATCACAAATTTATTAGGAAATGAGTAACTACACTTGCATGAATTTCTGTTTTTGGAAACAGCTAACATTCCATTTCTTGCCTGCGTGGTGCATACTCTTTTGAGTGCTCTTGTCAGAGTCTAGTGATGTTCTGTGGGACTTTTTAACCCATGTGCATGTGAACAGCTTCTGAGACTGTATCTCACGGCAAGGCCAACCAATCATGCTGGAGCTCAATGAACACTGATAAAGGAGGCAAAATGATCACAAGATGACCTGTGAGCTTATTATTGCTTATATAAAGCTTCCTATCTAGTTAAGAAGACATAGTTATCATCTTGTATAAGAGACTACGATTGCCACTGCTATAGAATTATGAATGAATTCAGAAAAGAAGAAACATACCATTTGTGCTACCTTGCATTCCTTAAGAAACCTTATACAAAATTCTCTTCATCTATAGTATGAAAATTGATAGTTACATTAAATCATTCTAGCCAGATCCTAGAGTTACATTTAGGAGAAATCCTTAATTCAAGTTTCTTGGTAAGTTCTGTAACTTACTGTAAAATAAATCCAAATTGAAAGGTTAAAAAAAAGTCCCAGGGGCCAGTCCTTGCTACAGATTCAGTGGGAGGCCTGCTGCTTCGCTCTGCTCTGTTCTTCCTGGGCATTTGGTTTGCTCCCCCGAGAGATGGGATATTAGCAAGCCAGAGTCACATTAGCAAATAGATATGAAATTAGGTAAGGACATTGCCCGGAAGTGGAGCCCCACGCTGGCTTTCCTGGTAGGCCTCGATATGGGTGACGGCCATTAAGAGGCCCCCAAAGCGTGGCCCCTCTGGGCCTGCAGAGGCCCTGGGTAGATATGACCTGCTGCAAGCCAGAGCAAGCTCTCCATGGCATACAGCCACTGCCAGTCCTGTAATTTTTTTTAAAAAAGATGACATTCCATTTAAATCATAGGTACTCAGCCCTTTGAATACCAACAAGAGTAGCAAAATGAAAGCCAAATAATTTGTCTCATTTTCTTTGCTTAGAAACCAAAAAGCACATTTCACTTGAATTTAGAAAAATAATCCATGAATTCTGCTGATGCTGATGTCAAAATATTTTGCAAAGACATAGAAGATTTTTATGCCTCTGCCAATGTACAACTCCTGATGGTTTCACTTCATTAGAGAGAGAAAGGTACAGAGGTGACCATTGCTTCAAATGCAGCAGCAAGCAGGCCCCGCTGTGATCATGGAGCATAAGAACACTATTTTGACGTCTATGAAGCTATGTACATACCACCCAGCTCTTGATTCTAGCGCTACAGCCACTGTGTACTTTGAAGTAAAGAATTAAGAAGCATACAGAGGTGCTACATCATGTTTCTTAAAAACTTTGATTTTGAGTTTTCCCATCTATGGAAGATCTCCAGCAATAGCTGGCTGCCCTCTGACTTAACCTTAGCACATGTTGGACCTCCCAGGAATGAAAACCCAATCATGCCTAGTTTATTGTTTTGTAAAAGTAGCAGCAATTCAGGGGAGGAAAAAGCCTACTATAAATGGCATTGGAGAAATTGATAGGCATCAAATAAGTAAATAAATAAGTATAAACTTTAAAAATTAATCTTGATCTGAATGTCACACATTTGTGCCAAAAAAGCATACTTTATGTCAGCCCAAAGTAGAACATTGGTTTGAACGCATTGCTTATAAAACTGTAAAGCTTCTAAAAAAAAAAAAAAAAAGCAAGAGAAGATGTTAAAGAGCTAGGACAAACATAAAGCTCTTAAGTTTGACACCAAAAAGGAAAGCTGATAAAAAGAAAAGCTAGTAAATTGGACCTCTCCCAAATGGTGAAGTTTCACCTTGTGAAAGGTTCTGTTGATGATGACAGTTTGCTCTAGAGACTGGGATAAACACTGCACGTATCTCACAAAGGACTAGCATCCAGATCAGATACAGAATTCTCAGCTCTCACATTAAACAATTAGAGGGTGGGAGAGAGATGTGAAGAGCCGTGTCAACACAGAGGTCACACAGTGGGGTATTATTATGGCTATCAGAAGCTAAAAAAAAAAATACTAATAATTCCAAATACTGGCAAGGATAGGAACAAAAAAGATCTCTCACACTTTGCTGGCGTGAAGATAAAATGCTACAGCCACCTTAGAAGACCGGTTGGCAGTTTCTTTTGTAATATAATTAGGAACAGACTATATTCCTGGTCAGTTATCCTAGTGAAATAAAGACTTGTTTCATGTAAAGAAGGAGAGAAAGATGTTCACAATACTTTTACTCATAACTACCAAAAAGTTCAAGTAGCATAATGTCTCCTAAGACATCATCCATACCATGGCACATTGCCCCACAATAAAAAGGACTACTGGTG
Organism: Ctenomys sociabilis; assembly: GCA_004027165.1. Lineage (NCBI taxonomy): Eukaryota > Metazoa > Chordata > Mammalia > Rodentia > Ctenomyidae > Ctenomys > Ctenomys sociabilis. Next base: position 16,245 of record PVKA01020518.1, on the reverse strand, counting down.
AACACAACAGCTTCTATAAGCCTTCACGTAATTATGTTGAGGGCTGGGAAGATAGCTCGGCAGTCTAAGTGGCTGCCTGGGAAGAGCAAGGACCTGAGTTTGATCCCTGGAAGCCCAGGTGTGATGGGCTGGCCACGGAAACAAGGTATGGTGGCTCATGCCTGTAATCCCAGCTCTGGGAAGGCAGAAACAGGAGGATCACTATATGTCCAAGCTGGGTAGAAAGATCCTGTACCAAATAAATAAATAAATGAAAGATTTTCAAACAAATTTTAAAAAAGAAATCATGTTGAGTGAAAAAACAGTCGAAAGGATTTCCATAAATATAGCCTTTATGAAATAACATCATTATAGAGAGATGAAGAAAAATTAGTGGCATAAGGCTAAGGAAGGTGCACATGGCTACACAGGGTGGTAATGAGAGATGGTACAGTTAAGTCCACTGATGGCTACACGAAACCACACATTTGATGAGATTGCAAAGGACTCCATACATATCCACACAACATGCGCAGATGGGGTTCATATAACTGGTGAAATCCTGATATGCTCCTTGGCTTGCACTAAGTTTCAATCCTTCTTCTCCCCCCAAAAATCTTGTTTTCACTTAATGAACTCAAAGGACTACAAAGAGGAAGTTAGATGTGGTATTTTTATGCAATGGAGTATTACTCAGCACATTTGTAAATATCATATAGTCTCCCTAGTATAAAAACTCAAAAGAAATGAAAATAGAAAGGTATAACACAATTAAAAGGAAAGCGAGAACTTGAGGATTAGACAATGAAGAGAGGGCAAGGTAAAAAGCTATGAAACATGACAGGGGCAAAGCCATACATTTATATGTTCAAGATGGGTAAGGCAATGATCCTGAGAATCTTCAGAAGGTTTCTTCACTAGCAGGTACTTGGTAGGATTCTCACCCTGACTAACTGCATATGCTGATACCTGCGAACCAAGCAACTGCATTGAAATAGCAATGTGTAATAGTAGGGTTGCTTGAAATGCCTATCATTCTAGTCTTCTAAATATGTACTGCACCGGGCGTGGTGGCGCATGCCCGTAATCCCAGCACTAGGGAGGCTGAGGCAGGAGGATTGTTGTGAGTTCGAGACCAGTCTGAGCTACAAAGTGAGCTTAAGGCCAGCCTGAACTGCACAGTGAGACCCTGTCTCAAAAAGACAAAAAAAAAAAAAATATGTACTGCTTGTCATGAAATATCAATTACTGCCATACTGTCTCTAAAGTAAATGTTTAAGAAAAAAAAGGTAGCAAATGAAAACAAAAGACAAAAAAAAAAAAAAAAAAATGTCACAGGACTGTCCTGCTGCAATGCTATATATGGTTAGTTTTTTAAATTTCTGTGTAAAAATATGCAATTGTTTATTCCTAATTTTTTAAATTTTTTCTTCATATTCTGTAGGGACTAAAAGGTTAAAATATCAATACTTGATGGAAAATACTGTTCCATGTTATGGCTAAGATGCTTGATATTCATAGAGATAGTGAGGTTAAGCTGAACTGCCTATGTTATAGAGTAATAAAAATAAGCTTCTCTTCTGGAGGGTTAACAACCTAAGTTTTCAGACCAAAAATTAAAGAAAAGGAAGGGCTGCAAGGACAGCTAACCTTTTGGCCCTAACCTTTCTAGGTCAATTAAGACTCAGGACATAGGAGAACATGTACTGTAACATCATGTAACTCAGTTGTCTCCCAAACTTTCTGATCAAGAAGATTATGTGGCCACAGAGGAAAGTGATTGATGATGTAGAGTGCGCCTATGGAGAGTCACATGGACAGAAAATGTTCTCTCATGCTTTCACAGAGAGCAAACTGGTCAAGCAATGGCCGTGACTCATCCACATAGCTGACACTGGCAAAGGCTGAAACTGCGGTACAGGGTTTCAGGATAAATCCTGAGGGGATTTGATTGACCTTATCAGATACAAAAGCTGAATTTCTTGTTATATAGATCTTTATCTTGGTCTTAACCATCCTGCATAAAAGTATAAAAATGAGGTATAAAAAGTAAAGTCATATTAATACGCTGAGCTGAAAAAGGCTCAAGTGAACCACTTCAGGGGGAAACTCCACTACTATTATGGACTACTGGACTATATTGGAATATTTTGCTAAATTCACACACCTATAATATTTAAATGACAATGGAATACCCTTCTCTGACAAAACTAAACAAAAAGGGGCTACAAATGGACAACTATTTTGTATCTTTGTATTCAAAATAGTTAGAATAGATATACAGGTACATTCTCTTAATTCAACAAATAGAACGGATAGAAAGATTTGTTCTAACAGTGTTTGTTAATGGGACATCATGTCTGCATCTTGTACAGTGAATAACCACTGAGACAACAATATGCAATGTATTAATTAGTGAAACTGTCCTAGTAATCAGTTTTGAAACTGTCTCGTTGCTGTCTGTTTCTCAATAAAGTTATTTTAAAAAACAAGTAAAAGCTCAAAAAACAAAACAAATGAAAAACAAAGAGGGAATTATATTTCCTAATTAAATAGTCAGCAAACCAAACACTGTGTCCTTCATGCTGCTCCCGAGTCTCTTTGTGGTCATTGCTCCCTACTCTGTCTTTTCACCAAGCCCTAATTCCAGAAAATGGAAACACAAAACTGTCTCCCTCCCTCTCTCTTTCCTTTGAGTTCCACAACCACAATTCCCAAGGTCTCTTCCAAAGACTGGTCCCTTTCTTTCCAGCCCACCCCAGCTACCAACTTTGGATAATATCTTTCTAATGTGGATCAACTTAGCCTACCATGGATTGTTGTAATTTACTTCTTTACTTACCATTAACAAAACAAAATCCAACAATGTTCCTGAATCTGAATATGCAGATACCCAAAAACTCCTGGGAGGAAAGACAGATTTGAATATTGATAGTTACTGCTTGTCTGCTTTCACTATCCAACAGGGAAAATACCCACCACATTCACAGGGCAGTCGTGAGTCTTAGGAACCAGCAACAAAGCTCTCTGCTTTAGGCTTGGTGGTGCTCAGTAGATGCTATCAGCTAGCAACAGGGAGCAGCAGGCACACAAAAGAGAACGGTGCTGCTGTCCTGCAAGTTAGCATCCCCGCAGCAATACTCACCAGGTAGCTAATGCACGGCTAGCATTTTCCTAGCTCCATGAAATAATTGGAAATACGATAAAATAAAGTAAAAACCTAGAACACCAAAAGATACTCAATATCACGAGTTGCTAGGAAAGAGCTAATCAATACCATAACATGACATCACGATATACCCATTAGAGTGACACGATGCTGAACGCCTGATCTCTCAGTCACTGCAGGCATAAGCACCCAGGGCCACCGGCACTGTAGAAAGCAGCTTGTGAAGTGCTTGCTAACCGTGCAAGCCAGCCAACTTATTCCCAGCATTTGTCCACATGAAATTAAAACGTGTTTAAAAAAAATCTGTATGAGCATGTTTATAGCAACTTTAAAGTCCCATGTCAGAAGTTACCCAAATATTCTCCAGTTGGTAAGTGCATAAACATATACCCCAGGAATGTCGATGTTGGGTTGCTGCCCTGTAGCACTAATGGTGTAGCACTCAACCAGGGCATGCAGCTGATCACAAACTCCTATCTGTGCTAAGTAAAAGAACCTAGAAACAAAAGCCCACTGATTGTGTGGTTCCATAGGAACAAGGCCATAGGCATAGACAACAGGTGAGATAAATGAGCCGTTCCAAGTGGGAGAGACTGGCTACCAAAGGCCTCAAGGGAAATCCCTGGAGTGACGGAACTGTTCTGTACCTGGACTCTGGTGTATGACTGAACACATCTCTCAAAACTCACAATCAGGGACACCGAAAGGGTGGCCTTTATTTTATGCAAGTTTCAATAAAAAAAAAGTTCCCCAAAATGTAGTTATCTTGCCACTGTATGCCCGAGGTATAATACAGGAAATAGGACTAACACACATGGCTAGAAGCCATCCACACCAGTCCTAAGCTATTTTTCAGCAACCATGTTTAAGGATAAGCATACACGATAGAGATCACTGCCTGATGCAGTCATGGGAAAGGTTGGGTTTAATGTTGAACGTGAAACAAGTGTGTAGGACCCGGTTAGGCAGAGAAAGCTGGCAAGGACATTTTTCCCAGAAGAAAGTGAGTGAAAGTCTTTGAGCTAGGCCATCCCGGCACCCTAAGGGACTGAGGTAGGATGGCACGTGTGAATCCAGCCTGGGCAATTCAGTATGATCTTGTCTCAGATTATAAAAATGAAAAAGACATAGAGAGCTGGAGACGTAGCACAGTGCTAATGCTCTGGACTCAAGTCCTGCTACTACAAAACACCACATGACACAACAGCCACTGACCTGAGAGTGCAGAGTTTGTGTGGAGAGGGATGAGAAAGTGAATTGATAAAGGCAGGCAGAGCCCCCTTTTACACATCCTGAGCTCTACACAGTGCCTGGGAAAGCACTACAGTCTTTGCATGACACAACCATGGCAAGTTCTTGAATGGGGGGTAATGAAAAGCAATATTTTCCGATGCTTCTTCAGGACCCCGTGTCCCCGTACAAAAGGAAAGAAGGGATGACCTAACACAACAACCACAGGACGTCAGTGCGTTGCTAGTGCTGCAGAATCTAGATCACTTGCAGTGTTTGAATTAACATCTTAGCTCATTGTCTTAATAATAGATATCCACTGGTGAAAACAGAGCCCTTGGATGTTTAGCAAAAGGAATGCCAGCTGCCTCTAGCACTTTCTTTCTGTAGCCGCTGGGCACGAGACATCACAGAGAGCGATGGCTGCTCTGACAGGGCTGTTTCCTTTGAGGCCTGTGGGGACGGAGCTGTCTGCATCGCCCCAAGCTCCAGTCATTCCTGATCTCACGCTCACTGAATGCTTCTTGACAATCCTACCGAACAGTTTTTTTCTGCTCCAGAGTTCAAGTGCATTTTGGCCTCTCTATAAAGTCCCCGAAGAAAGGACATCCCTGTCTCCCTTGGGGACACAGGACTGTGCCATTGCAAATCCTGACACTGGGAACTCCCTGTCCTCTTGCATGCTGCAACTGGCTCTTCCATGGCTTTTAGCTAATCAACTTTATTTTGCAGGATGTTGTATGTTCTTGGCTAATGTTCAATAATTTGGGCTTCTTTCAAATTCAGTATAAGACCCTGGAGATTCTTTCCATTACCAGTCACTGTAAAATTTGTTTGGAATCCTTACAGGGACTGAGAAACATGAACTGTATGTCACTATCTAAGTTCTCCCCCGCTATTCAAAGTAAGGACATCAAGGTCAACAGTCAGAGCACACTGTTGATAAGGTAGGTGTGGCCCTGTACTTTCCAGAAATCTCTTCATCAATCGTGGGATGCGCTATATTAAGAAAATGTCAAATGTCTTGCTGAGTCGCAAATAGATAAGCCCTACCATAGTTGCAAGTAACAATAAGGCTAATATCCAGTGTCCTTCATTGCAAGTCCTAGAGGCCTTTACAAATGGCATAGCATTAATCTGAACACCACTCCAGAGGAGAATCAAATTAATTTCCATCGCAGAAATGGAACCCCTGAGGAAGGAGAATGTGCATGACCACAGTGAAACCTACTTCTTTAGGGTACCAAAGGCCAGTTTCTAGCAGACCCCAGAGTGTGAAGATAAAAGACCCAGAGTGTGAAGATGTCAAAATGGAAAACTGATCATATTCCTTCAGTGCTTTTGAGCGTTCATAGATATGTGAGTTCAGGTACTATAGGATTCTTTCTCTCCAAGGAGCAGAACTGAGAGAACCCAATGGCATACGCTGTGACGATAGCATGATTACGATATCCTGGAAATAAGTCCAGTACTGGCTTGTATCTGTTTTCTAAGATATCCTCCACCCCATGGAGGCCAGAAACCATGCACGGAAATGAAGCCTCTATGAACTAGTGTTTTTGCTGTACATACAAAATGATAAAGTTTGATGTATAAGTGAGGCATAGTAGGAGAATCATCATCAGACATAAAATGAATACAACAGGGGCTGGGGAGATGGCTCAGTGGTCTAAAGTGCCTGGAAAGCACAAGGACCTGAGTTTGATCCCCAGCACCACGGGCTGTGTGCGGTCCTGAAACCCTGGTACACTGTGCTGACCCTGAAACTGGGCATGGTAATTCATGCCCATAATCTCAGCACTGGGGAGGCTGAGACAGGAGGATCACTATGAGTCTGAACTGCATAATGAGACCTTGTATCCAATAATAATAAAAAAAAAATTCAAAGAAGTACAAAGTAGAGAATGTGAATGTGGTTTCTCTCTTTCATCTCTCTCTTCTCAACTGCCACAGACACACTGGGGGAAGAGAATTACGCACGCACTGGGTGAGACGTAGATGGCAGGTGAGGCCCTTCACCATGCCATTCAAAAGGGTACATGACTTAATACTTATGCATTATTTCAGACCCTTGCTGACAACAGGTGACTCAAAGAACAGAGAGTAAAAAAAATAAAAAATGAAAAAGCAAAGAACAGGATGTAAAAACTTCGGTGAGGACTGTGCACGAGCAGAGGAGTGTCAAACTAGAGAGCCGAAGCGGAAGAAGCGAAGGTTTCACTAAGCCTGGCAAAGTTGTAAAACTTCTCTGTCAGTAGAGGGCAAGCAAAAGGATTCTTGGGAGAAAAAATAGCAGAGACATTAGCACGAAGCGCTGCAATGGCCAGGAGCCGGAGTAAATAGTTTGTGTGGTTTGCTTTCAGGACAGCAGACAGACCATAAATTGGGATACGAGACATTTGCTCTCTTAAGGGCTCACGACACACTTCAAAGGCCAGCCACAGGGATGTCCAGTGGTCAGCACACACATTCACCAGGGACTGACCCATGGACCGTTAGCATTATGATGCCATGCAATGTTGTAAACGTAATTTACTGGAACCCCTACATACAGTACTTTCATGCAAACTCCATTTAAGATTTGCTTGTAGTGCATGATATATAGGGTTACAGCTGGTTATAATTCACACAGGAAGTAAAGGTGGTTTACCACGTGCTCATTTCTGCCTTCGTCTTAGGCAAAGGAATGTTCAGCTGAGTCCAGAGTGACAGAAGACACACAAGAACGTTCTAGGGAAACAAGAAGAAATCAGTGCTTTGTTGGGCCAAAAGGACCAAAGAAAAATACTAGGAATGAACTTTGGTATTAATTTATTTGGCTTTCGGGGGATGTGTACTGATGATTTAAAAGACAATGAAACAAAAAAAAAGAATACTTTAGGTGTTGACTATGAATAATTCATTCACATACATGGCCAGTTTGAGGTAGAAATAGGACTTCGAGTGGAGCGAGTTCTATGTTCCTGGGAGGATTCACTGCTGGTCTCCAGCTCTTTCCAGGGGACCCTAACCAGACTTCACAGCTCTTCAGTTTGCATCAGATGCCCATTCCAGGAGAGCAGCGCATATGGAGACTTCCTGGGGACACCGGAGCATCCTTTCTTCTGGCATCCTCATGAGCTCTGTGTCCCACATTTTGTTTCCATGCTGCTGCTTTCCTCATATCATTTCCATGAAACCTGCTCAGCTTTTTTATATCAGCGTCTTCAGCAAAAGGAGTTCTGTGAAATTTATTGATCTGTGTTTTCCATGCATTGTAGGGATGCTGCACAGGTTGGGGTCTCTGTATAACAGGTGCTGAGATGGAGTCAGGACCACAGTGGGATTAACATCATTTAAAGAAAAGTACATCATGCAGGATCGGGCCTGGGGAGCTGACAGGCCCCAGTGCTGACCTGACAAAGTCTCTGCCAGGTGCAGAGGGGGCTCTAGGGCAAAGACTGCCTGATGGAGTCCTGCAGGGTATGGAGATGGCTCGGTCCTGCTCCATCGCTCTGCGTAGTGTCTGTGTGGGCACCATCTGGAGGAGAGTGTGACCTTTGCTTGAAGCTGAGACAGATGCTGAAGGAACTAACGGCTGGGGGTGTCAGCTGACCACACTCCTCATGACTGGCCAGCGAGTCCTTTCTTTAAGCAAGATCTGAGCAATGCATCTCCAGGAAGGCTCATCAGGCAATATCTATTTTATGAAATACCCTGGGGAAAATATCTCTGTGTATCAAGAATATTTGTGAGCCGGGCGTGGTGGTGCATGCCTGTAATCCCAGCACTAGGGAGGCTGAGGCAGGAGGATTGTTGTGAGTTCGAGACCAGCCTGAGTTACAAAGTGAGCTTAAGGCCAGCCTGAACTGCACAGTGAGACCCTGTCTCAAAAAAGACAAAAAAAAAAAAAAAAAAAGAATATTTGTGAGTAACCTACACGAGGGATCTGTTTGTCTTTCAGATACATTTATACACTGCACAGTTGAGCAGCTTTTTTGTTGCATTGACTGTGAAGAAGCTCAGAACTAAATTTACAAGGAACATATAGAATATCATAAAACATATTTAGCATTCAAAACTAAAGCCTCATCAAATAGCATACCTCAAAAAATTTAAATTTTATTGGATTCCATTATATAGCACATTATCAATGAACTATCTTGAATTCTTAGGATGGATTTCATTTGATCCAGTTCAAAAGTAAGAGAGAATCATTCATTAACTACTCTGAATTTTCTTTTTTGTAAAATGGGAAGAAAAATAATTTCATATCTGTAGTCTGCAAATATGTAGGTTATAAATCTAATCACTTATGTTTTATAGATCTATGGTCTAAAAGGCAATTTACTAACATATCTAAAATTGCTTTTTAGCAAATGCCAAGGGCTCTGTACATAGCTGGTTACTAGAAGCCCAATGAAGGAATAAAGTTCTGGAGGCTTTCCCACATTTCCTGCTAGACCTTGTTTGCAAGGACACAATCTCTCTGAAATTCTCTTCTGCTAGAGAGGCCAAAATACAAGGATTGCATAGCAATCCCTTGCTTTTGTAATCTCCATTTGAGTTGCCATATTTATAGTGATTAGGAGATTTCTATCTCTTTGGGGGAGGAAGACTGAAATAAGGTTGGGGGATAGATGTGGTAAGGTGAACCACTTTCTGAGAGGAAGATGTCCTGACCAGAAAGGACCTATCGTCAGCATTGATGAAGACAGCAGTGTTATTAAGTGTCAAAAGTGCAAGCAGCAGTCAAGGAAAGGCCCATCTCCTGCCAATGACTGTAGCAGAAAATGCTCCCACCAGCCAGTTTACTTCAGGTGATAGTTCCTAGTGCAGTTATAGTTGCTCCTGTCTTTTATAAATAGCTGGTCACTGAGATGTGCAGCTGTCACTGTGATGCATATTGTAGAATCCAATCCCTATTGACAAGCCATTCTGTATGTGTGCTTTCTGCTTGTTTATCTTGTATAAGCCCTCAATCATCAGTGATCAGAGTCTGAAATCTTGATCAGAGGAGTAATCATGATCAGAGCCTATAAATCTGCCTCCAAATCTTGGGTGTCATTTTAGTGTTTCTGTTTGCCACTGCTTCTGTTGTATGGGCCACTGGTTATGGACCTTGTGAACAGAGCAAGGACCTCTCCAGTTCATGATGGGAAGGTTTGCCATTAAAATTTCTCTGGTCCCCTCAGAGGTCTGGAGGAGTATTTTTGGCTCATTGTTTGAGCATCTGCTCCTTTGTCTGCCTGCCTGCCTGATTCCAGTGAGAGTCCTGGGGGCACCTCAGTTAGTCTGTCTGTCAGTCCTGCTCAGTTCAAGTAGAAGAGCTTGATCAACTCTTGTTATGTAAGGCCACCCTCAGGGAAAGGGGAGTTGGAGCGTTTCACCTCTGAATGCCTCCTAAATGAATGTGCAAGTGCAAAGACAATGTAAGCAATAGGCTGCTCTGTCTGTGCGCCAAGGTTTGGCAGCACTTGTCCTGGCATCTGAAGTGGGTCCTCACACAGGGCTTGGTGGTGATCAACATATGGCATAATGGAGGCCTTGCACCCTCTTTAGCTAAATCATGCTTAAGTCCTTGCAAGAGTCATGCCCCAGTGGGCATTTGACTGCCCTTTCTCTGAGGGGCACCCACCCTTTGTCTGTTGTGCTATCATTCAAACATAGGCAACACACATGGAGGGAGCCAAATATGGTAATGGATTAGTCAAAACCCACAGTCCCTGACTGCAGGATAAAGGGCTTTTATGGTGTTAAAATTGAAACTAAACTACTCCCTGCATCTCAAAGGAAAAGAAACAGAAAAAGCGGCCCATTGTTCCTTGGAACCCTTTTCAGGCTTTGAAGTTGCTTCCAACACTCATACCTTCACTCTTTGTTCCCAGTCCATCTACTTTCAGCCAGCTGAGCAGATTCCAGTTAGTCATTTCCTGCATTCAATGACGGAGGCCCCTCTGGCGACATGCCTGATCACAGTTGGATAATGTCTAACGCCCACCTGAGATGACTGCCCACCGTTCTTTCTGAGTTCCACATTTTGATTGAGGAAAAATTAGACTGAAGGCCCTGACAAATGATTTTACACCCTGTCAGGCCTGAATAGAAAACACAGACTGAGTTTTATCAAATTGGGCCCCTGAGAGCCCACAGACATTAAAAAACCTGGGGACAAACCTGTGACTTTCCTGGTAGACAATGGAACCAAACTCTCTGCCTCAAAAGTTGCCAACACTAGAGCAGCTGTGTTGCCTCTCACCCCTCCTGCCAGGCACAAACCTACAGTCAGGCAGGACAGCTCCTTTGCTCCAAGCCAGTCAGTCTTCCTCTCCTTTAATCCCAAGAAACACATGAGACCTGCATCTGCCTGAAACAGATAACTCTAATCCTGAACTTCTGAAAACCCTTGTTTCAGAGGCATGAACTAAATAAAGACTTGTCCTAAAGCCTGGCCATTACCCATGCTGCTTCACTGTGACTCCTGTTGATGTCAGATGTCACAGGAAGCATAATCAGGCATCTGGCCACACATCCGCCTGACAGATTATTGATCACCTTGGGCAAGATCTCTATGCTACCAAGAATGCCAGTGGGAAAGTCCTGTGACAAAAACCTAGCTCATCGGACTCAGTTGTGACACGGGGTTAAGAACTTTCCCACGTTGGCTCCACATTTGTGTCTGTATGACAGGGAAGCCACTGTACTAGTCAAAACAAACCTATAGGGGCATCTGAGAGGCTCTTAGATTTAGCCCAAGCCAGAAAAACTTTATCCTGTTCTCTCCAAGGACTCTTAGTCTGACCTGCCTAAGCCACCACCACCAGTTCTGTCTCCTGCACCACAGCCCTCCCTGATCTCCCAGATTCTATGATTTTACCAACTCTGCTCTGCCACAGTGGAGGCTCCAGCTCACCTTCAACTTCCACCTCATATTTACCTCAGAGCTCATGGAAATGTACCCAGTCAACCACCCATGATATATTACCAGCCATTAAACTGGAAACACCACAACCCATAATATTGGAGAGGCCACAGGTGATGACCAACCTCCTTACCTCCATCTCCAGACCCACCTGTCAACATGTGACCACTCTTTCTGACTCCGTTTCATGTTGCAGAAGGTCACTGCATTTTAGATAAGGCCCAAGCCTCATTAAAGTCAAAAGTCCCCAGCGCTAAGGATGATCCTGACACTTTGGTGAACACCATCCTCCCCCAAGTGGTCCAAACTGAGACCATAACACAACAGAATGCCATGAAGCCTCAGATCAGTACCACACTGCTCTCCTGGTAGGACTCAAAGAGGGAGGCCAGAAGTCCGTGAGCATGTCTAGAGTTACTGATGTTACCCACTGGAGCCCTTTCTGAAAAGAAATTCTGCCACAGCAGACCTTGGCAGTTTGGTGGACCATTATCAAACATGAATTCCTATACATGTTTGAGTGCCCTCTATCTTTCCTGGAAATGTGACCAGCCTCCCTCACACTCAGCTCCCTTGTCCTGGACTTGATACCGACTCTGTATCCCTGGAGGAAGAATGGTACCTAAATCAGCCTAAGTTTCTGATAATCATAACCCTGAAATCTTGAGAGACTCATTTCAAAAAGTATGGGCAGAGGGTGCACCTCAGGGCTTGCTATTAATCATGCTATTTTGGTGAGCAAGCTCTGTCCCACCCATGGCGACCCCCACCTACATCAAATGGTATCCCATGAGGATTTAAAACCACAATATATTTAAATACATTTCTTCTTGCCTGTAAAAGCCAACTGAAGATCTTCAAGCTGCCAATAACATCATGGTTGTGCTCCACATCCATGGCCTCACTCTTCTGCCACCAACAGTAAGCTGGCATACCTACCTGGACCTAAAGAATGCCTTCTTTGGCATCTGACTGGCTCCTGTCAGTTACCCCTTCTTCACAAAAATTCCAGCTCTGGATTCAAAAGTCAACTGACCTGGACTCAACATTCTAGAGGTTCAAAAGCTTGTTTATCCTCATTGAAAAAGCCCTCACAGCTGACCTCACTCATTTATTGATGACATCCAAGATAATCAGGCCCTATCCTGAGATTAGTAATAATCTTAATGCTACTGCTTCTAGTTGGGCCGTGTCTCTAAAGATCCCATATAATATGCCAAGCAAAGATAGTCTGCGGGAAATTAAAAAAGCAAATTAATGTAATAGTAAACATAGTAGAAAATGCCCCCACTAGCCAGTATACTTCAGTGTGCTAGTTGCCCACTGTGTAATAGTTCCTGTTCCAGTTCTGGTTGCTCCTGTCTCTTAGAAACAGCTGGTCCCTAGGATACACAGCCAGTCACTATGATAGGTTATTCCAGTGTTTCTCCTTGCTGTTGCAGCTATTTCTATCAAGAGGAATTGCCAAAGGAAAAGAGTGCTATCGAGTGCCAGGTTTTATTGTTTAAAGTACAACTGGCTACATAATTTATGGAATCCCATAAAAAATGAAAATGTATAGATTCTATTCAGAAATTACTAAGAATGTCAAGATAATGACAGGGTATTATACCAAACTTTGGGAATTTCTGAGCTTGGGATTTGTGTCGCTGTTCAGATCCCAAGTTTGTGAAGCTGGCTCTGACACTAGAATCAAATAACAATTAAAGAAGTGTTCCTAGTGCCTTTAATATCGGTTCTCTGAGCTGGGCTGGAAGAGTGTGCCCATAGGAGTCAGTGGTTATAAAACCCCTATTCAGCCCACAATGAGAAGCTAAATAGAGACTGTTTATGTTCAAACAATGTATTGTTTTTGACATATACATTAGACCATGTCTTATGTTACACATCATCATATTTGCTTAAGAAATTGGATTTCTTGTCTTCATAGACTAAGAAGGGATGCTCATTCATTATCAGGAAGTTTCGCGGGATCACAGCTTTCATTTTTAGAACTGGTTATGAACAGTTGCTACATTACCATGAACGCTGCTATTATTGCTACAGATGCTTCAGCTAGGGCTGCGGCGTGTTCAGAAACACAGTCCTAGAGTGGATGAAGGATGTCCTCACTTCAGGATGAACATACTTGGAAATGAACCACCCCCAGCCCCTTATGTCAGAATGAGTTTGGACAAAGTCAGGTATACATGGACAGGCATATATATATATATATATATATATATATATATATATATATATATTTTAGGAGGAAAGTCCCAAAGTTATCCAAAGGCCACCTGGTTAAGAACCAGAGTTCTTGAAACCCTTTCCTTTCTTCTTGAAATTCTTTTCCCTGGGTGAGAAAGAAAGGAGAGACTAATGCATTAACAATCTTGGGTGCTCACAGGTTCTTGGAGAGCTGGGGCCAGTCCAGATGGGCTACACTGCTGCCAGAAATCTTCCCACAGGGAGATGGAAGGGTGCCTCTGCTGCTCGGCTCTGAGCATTTCAGTCTGGCTCTAAAGGATGGCACATACTGCAGTTTAAAAAATGTTGAGCCTCATGGCTAGATAGAAAGAAGCTTTCTAAGATGAATTTGGTATTAAACTGAGTATACCACATCTGTTCATTGGAGAAATTTATAATTTCTGTTAATGTATTTTCTGTATGTGAGGTATTAAAAGGTAGGATTAGTACTCAATGTCTGGTTATGATACATGAGTGTTTCTAATAATCTTAAATCTTAAAAATACAGCATTAATGGGAAGAAAGAAAATTTAGAAGATCAAGTTTCCCTGGGATTTTCACTATATATCTCTATCTCTATCTCTATCTCTATATCTATATATATCTATATATATCTATATATATATATATCTATATATATATCTATATATCTATATATCTATATATCTATCCTGTTTGGCTATGTAGTCTAATAAACTGTTATCCATGGGCTAGTCACCTGAGGGATTTCAGCTGGTGGCTTACTTGTATAGCTTTTTCTGTGCCATATTCTCACAGTCCCATGATATTTACCAGCCTCATGATGAATTAATGTTATAGGAAGGCAAGGTGACCTGCTACAGCAATCATTAACGAAGCTGACTGACAGATCCCTGAGCCAGAAACCCAGAACTGAAGTATAACTGGCTCTGTGAAAGAACCAAGCGTTTCGTTCACACTAGGTCCATCTTACATGCACACAAGGAAAGAAAAATATTCAGCTGCAGCAGCCCAGCATCCAGCATGTCTAAGCTTCAATAAAAAGGGGCCTGACATGTGCAGAGACCTGAGCAGCTAGATGCATCACTGAGGAGTAAGTACCCTGTGTAACGGAGGAGAACCAGCGGGCTCTGGGAAGAGCCTTCCAGCAGTGCAGAGGCATTTTAAGAAATGAACTGATTCCCCATGTGCAGATTTCCAGAGGAGTGAGATGGACTATGCCATCTATCCACAGGCTTCTGGTGTCACAGCGGTAGAAGAGGCCCCGTTGGAATTAGTCCAGGGCAGGAAGCTCCTCAGCAGCACCTCTACCAAGTGTTGGGGGGCCAGATGATGAGAGTGGCTACGAGTCACCTTACCCACTGACCATTCCTGCTGCAGGCAATCTCCGGCCACTGGTTGCAGACGATTCTTGTATCAGCCCTCCATGCAGGGACGGGGCTGCCTCAGTCACGTGTTGTGCAGGGAACGCTGTCTCCTTCAGAAACACCAGTGAAGTACAAATTGCAATCATGTTACTTCTGTCCTCATTTCTTCCTTCTGCCTTTTCTTCAGCTTCCCATGAATCTTATGCCTCAATTCTATCATCTTCTAGGTATATGATCAGTGGCTTTTATGCCTTGCATCCTCTATGAGCTTAGTGGAGGAAAGTGTAGCTGTGATCCCGAGGGAAACGGCCTGGTACCATTATGGTGGCACTCGGGAGGAGCGCCAACTCGATTGGCCTGGGATCTTCACCTGAGCGCTGGTGTGGCAGACTTATGGGTGTGTCTGGGGGTGGGGTTTTGAGCCCTCTCAGCTCCTTGGCCCCTCATTGGCTGGGACTGCTCCCCTCCCCAGTTTTGCTCCCCGGAACCCTGCATTAAATGAGTTTCCTCCCCAGCATCTCCCTGCCATCGTTTTTCTTAGAGCCAGAACTGGACTGAAGTTCTTCAAGCCTTGCACTTTGGTTCAGGGTAAACTTTCCTATTTTGTATCACATCTTAGCAACAGGAAATCTGACAAATACATAGATGATGCAGTGATTCTCTCTGGCTGTGAAGCTCAAATTGAGTGGAGATGTACAATAGTCCCTACATCACCTTATACTAAGTGCTAGGAGTTACCTCTAGGTAGAGTTGCTGAGGTTTTTAATCTATAGTGGATTTTACCATCATTTTATTACTGATATCATCATCTATTTTATGTGTGTGTGTGTGTGTGTGTGTGTGTCTGTGTCTGTGTGTTACTGGGGCTGATCTGAGGGTCTTTAAACTTTCTAGGCCTATTGTTTTTGTGTATGTTTTGAAATTCTGTAGCATTTTTATTGTTTTGTGTTGCTTTTTAAATTTATTTATTTATTTTTGTATTTAGGACAGGGTCTACAGGATCTCATTGCGTAGACTGGACTCATAGCGATCCTCCTGTTTACAGCCTCCCAAGCACTGGGATTACAGGCACGCATCACTGCACCCAGTCTCAATCACTGTTTTGGCGCTCCCCGGGGATGGAGTGGACACAGCAGGCTGAGGGTCAAACCCCCATCCCTGTGTCTGCCTAAGCAGGCACTTGTTTCTATGTGTGTATGTATGTATGCATGTATTCTAGGGAAGGGTCTACAGGGTATTCAGGGTCTCACTACTAGATCAGACTCCTAGTTATCCTCCTGTTTACAGCCTCCCAAGCGCTGGGATTATAGGCACGCATCACTGAGCCCAGTCTCAATGGCCATCTCAGCACTCCCGGGGGTCGGGGTCAGCATGGCAGGCCCAGGGATCGA
>PVKA01020517.1:0-40229 GCA_004027165.1 Ctenomys sociabilis | reverse complement strand
GGCTTCTGTGAAAATTATGAAAATAATTTAAGACAGGGTTTTGGAAATTTAGATTGTAAGCTTTTTATGTAATTTCACTTAAGCACTATAATTTTTTCTCTTGTAGCACTACACAAAAACAAAGCTCAAGTTGTGTTTCACCTTACAAATAGAGACTATAGTGGAAAAAAATCGTGAGTCACAGGAAAAAAAAAGGTAGAAGAAAGAGGAGGAAAATAAGTTAACATAGATTAGATTTTTTTTTTTTTTTTTCTGAACCAGTATAGAACTCAGGCCCTTGTGCTTGCCATGGAAGCACTTATTCCACTGAGCCATCTCCCCAGCCCAACATAGATTAGAAATAGGTTGCTTTACCCCCCATGAATTAGCTCTATGGTCAGTATTCAAAAGCAGAGGAAAATAGGAGTAGCAGAGTGTATATTCCTGTTTTTTCCAGAAGAGTAGAAACTTACTGATACTTTAGGGACCTTACATACATCTAGTTTTGTAGATAGTGTTCCCTAAGAGCAGCCAGGTTATTTATCAACCCCAAAAGTCACTGGTATCCTTCCTTATCCAAAATCTGCATTACAGGTTTTTAGGGGAAGACAGTGTGAAGTCGGTTATAATAATAAATGAAGTATTCACTAAATTTATCTTCAAAGTGTGTACTTACAAGCCATTGGCACTTTCCTCACAATAGCCCACTCTGTCCTCTAGAGTATATCCTTTCATCAGACTTTCCTGTTTTACTCATCCTAAGATTGCTCCCCAGAACCAGTTTCTGTCTTATTCTTCACTTTTACTTTTTCAAATAAACTTTACTACCATTAAAAATTAAAGTTAAAAAAAGTCATTACTTATATAAAAAAGAAGCTTTGAACTGTAAACTCTACTTGAATTTTCATACTGTGTTTCTCATTACTGTACTGTATCTCTTGTCTGTGATAAGCAACTAATTGAATCATTATTTTGTCTTTTTCATAGATATAAGTATACAATTAAACTCGGCCCAGTCTCGTTGTACTCTTCTAGAGAAGCAGTTAGAATATACAAAGAGGATGGTCCTCAATGTAGAACGTGAAAAAAATATGATCCTAGAACAACAGGTGAGTATATTTTCTATAAGGAATGATAACTTTAAATATTTTTGAAGAATACTTGATATGGGCCAGAGAGATGGCTCAGTAGAATGAGCACTTTCCTGGCAAGCGCAAGGCTCTGAGTTCAATCCCTGGTTCTACCAAAAAAAAAAAAAAAAAAAAAAAACTTGATATGAAAAAATTGTAAATTAAAATATAAAGCTCTGTGTCAGAAATTTCTACTTACAGTACTGATAGGCAAGGTCACTTATACCAACTTTTTTTCAGAGAAAAAAGAGGAAGTAAACAAATGATACAGAAAGGCTTTGGAGAGCTAATAGTCATTAAAAAGTGGCCAATGCAAAATCTTTGTGCACACTTAAATCCAAAGAGTTTGGCCTGACATTTCAGGCTCTCTTTGAAGGTGTTTAGATTCCAGAAGAGAGAGTTGAGAGGCTAAACAATGCCATTGGAAATCATCCTTCTGGGACCAAGAATGTAGAGTATAGGGCCTACGAAGCTCAGGAACCTTAGCCAATTTTATATTCTCAGTGCTTTGAAAGGGTGAGGGGCCGGGGAGATAGCTCAGTAGAATAAGCACTTGCCCTGCAAACTCAAGGGCCTGAGTTCAATCCTCGGTTCAGCCAAAAAAAAAGAAAGATGAGCAAGAAGGAAAGCAGTCCAGATCATAACTCCATTTCATGTCTTCAGGGTGCCTCAAAAACTTTAAAAATCTTACAATTGGACTAAAATGACCCTGTAGTATTAGCACTCTCAGGGATTTTAAGTTGTTTCTATAAATATTGCTTCAACACATCGAGCAGCTTTCAGAAGAAGAAGAATCTATAAACAAGAAACAACACCCATAGCAGACTCTGCAGACTAATCGCAGCTAGATATTGGCTTTAAAACACAAGACTTTAAAATATTCAAGCGGGGCTGGGAAAATAGCTCAGCGTCTAAGCCGCTGTTTGGCAAACTCAAGGACCTGGGTTTGATCCCGAGTACCATGTGCCATGCCGGCCCTGCTTCACTGTGAGTATGAATCCAAGCTGCATAAGGAGACCCTGTATGAAAAAAATAAAGACTTTTAAAAATTTAAATATTCATGCATTAGTCAACAAAATAAAAGTAATTTTCAGTTGAGTATTAGATGCCATAAAATGGCAAGGCAAAATTTGAGAAAAAAATAAGAACTATAGAAATGAAAAAATATAGTAACTAAAATTTAGAACACAGTGGACAGATGTAAGAGCAGATTAGAAAGACAATTAAATAGAAGTAGAACAGATTGGTAAAAAGACAAAATTATAGTAAATTCTAAAAGCAGAGTAAGAGGCATCATTTCTGAGAAAGTCAAACTTGGTGTACTTGAATTTCAAAAAGAAAAAATGGAGCAGAAACAACATACAAAGAAGTAATGGGTAAGAGTTTTCCAAAATTGATTTAAAAAGAAAATCATGCCATGTGTTTAAGCTCCATAAAATCAAGCAGAATAAATATGAACAAAGATATACCTAGATACCTAATAATAATAAAACAAAAATAAAATCAGCCAGAAAAAAAATACTATATTCAAAGAAACAATAATTAAAGTGATAAGTTGACTCCTCAAATGACGGTACTGAATCCAGAGAAGTGTACTGATAAAGAGTTAAGGGCCAGGGATATAGCTCAGTGGCACAGTGCCTGCCTGGTAAGCATGAGGTCCTGAGTTCAATTCCTGGTACAATAATAGTAGTAGTAGTAGTAGTAGTAGTAGTAGTAGTAGTAGTAGTAGTAGTAGTAGTAGTAGTAGTAGTAGTAGTAAAAGAAAATAAATACTGATAGAGAATTCTTTGCCTGATGAAAATACCTATATGAGTCTAGGAAGTCTAGGAAGACTCATATAACTTGACTTCCAGACTTATGCACCTAGTCTTAATATAAAAGAGTTCCATAGTTGAGAGAACTAGAATTAGATCCTGCCCATATAATCGACTATATTTGACAGATGTGCCAAAACAATGTAGTGGAAAAAAGAAGAGTCTTAATAAACGGTGCAGGAACAACTGGACATCCAGATGGAAAAAATTAACCTTAAATTTTCTGCAAAAATTATTTCCAAGGGCCAGCCATATAGCTCAGTGGATTAAAGTGCCTGCAAGGGACCAGGATTCCATCCCTGGGCCTGCGGTGCCACCCCTGCCCCCCGGGGTGCACTGAGACTTAATTGAGACTAGGCGTGGTGGCGTGTAATCCCAGCTTTTAGAAGGCTGTAAACAGGCAGATCACTAGAAGTCTGATCTAGTAGTAAGACCCTGAACAACTTGTAGACCCTTCCCTAAAATAAAAAAAATTTATTCCAGAGGAATCATAGGTCTAAACAGAAAAATGAAAACTAAAAGCCTATAAAAGAAAATGTTTTTAAAAATAGTGTGGGCTGGTGAGGTGGCTAGTAGAATAAGTACTTCCTGGCAAGCACGAGGGTCTGAGTTCAATCCCCGGGTCCCCCCCACCCCCGCAAAAAAAAAAAAAGGTTGAGTAGTTTCTTAAAAAGTTAATGGCTCAGCAGCTTTACCACTGGATATTTACTGAAGGAAAATTGAAACATGTCCAAAAAAGTATTTTATGAGTGTTCATAATGGCTTAATTCATAACATTCCAAGAACTAGACATAGTGTTGCAAAACCCTAGTAGGTTGATATAATTAAGAGGTTGAATGGATTTATAGAGACAATCAAATATCCAAGAATCACAACCTGTTCTGAAGAAGAAAAGGGTAAGGATCTTGTTCTACTGGATCCCATCCTATCAGTTTATAATTTTATTGCCATTTTTTTAAAAAAGCAAATTTGTTCCAGAGAGAACAAATGTTCAGGGTTTTTTATTTACTTTCTATTTCATTGATTGAAATTATATTATTTCTTCCTTTATGCTTATATAAGGTTTAATTTCCTCTTTTTTAAAATGGATGTATATGTTTTTTAGGGTTTTTTTAATCTTTTATTTTTTAATTATTTGGTATATGGCTTCACTATGCAGCTTGGACTCATAGTGATCCTCCTGTCTCAGCCTCCTCAGTGCTGAGATTATAGATGTGTGCCACCATACCCAGTTTCAGTGGCAGGCACAGCATGCCTGGCATGGCATATGGTACCAAGGATCAAACTCAGGTCCTTGTGCTTTGCCAGGCAGGTGCTTAGACCACCAAGCTATCTCCCATCCCCATATATTTTTAAAAATGTTTTATTAGTATATGTTTGCAGCGCAAAATGATTATATTCTTTGTGGAGAGTTGGAACATGAATATAACACATCCTCATCGTTTTTTTCATCCCCTTCACAATTTCCCCTGTCCTCTCTATCCCTTGATCCCCTTCCTTTTGAGAAACATCTATCTCTCTACTTCCTATTGCCTTTTATTTATGTTTTTGTTTTAGGTAGCCATCTCCCCAGCTTTAGGTTTCTCATATAGAAATAATGCTATTCTCTCTCTCTCTTTTTCTCTTTCTCTCTCTCTCTACCCCCCTTTCTTTCTCCCTTCCTCCCTCCCTCTCTCTCTGTCTCCCTCTTTCTGTCTCTCCCTCTCCATCTGTCTTTTTTTTTTTTTTCTTTCTACCTGTTTCCCATGCATACTGATCACATACATATGGGAAATTTTTCTACCTGTACATAATATATCTTCTTTTTCTTTTCTTTTGGTACCATTACCCTCACCTCTGTTAAGTACTTCTTAAATTCCCAATTTAGGGAAGGTTTCCATTTTCCCCTTCAATTCTCTTTTAAAAATCCACTTTTCCTTTCTAATTTGAACAGGTTCTTCATACTTCCCAGTATCTATCATCTATTTTGCTCCATAGTTATACTTTGCAACAAATAATGTGATATTTAAACTTGTGTGTCCAATTTATTTCACTTAAGATTGTAGTCTTGAGACGCATCCATTCACCTTGAGTGTCAAGTTATACTTCTTTATGGAAGAGTAGTACTCCATTGTATATAAATACCATATTTTCTTTATCCATTCACCTGTTGATGAATATGTGGTCTGTTTCCAACTATTCTAAATTGTGCAGATATACAAATGGTTGCAAATGTATCATTATGGTATAATTTTAACTCTTTTGGAAAGTTACCTAGAAAGGGAATAGCTATTTGAGAATTCTCCATACTGATTTTCATAATGGTTTTATGATTTACACTGTCATCATTTATACTGGGGAAGGGTTTCTTTTTCTCCATCACCAATATTTGTTATTGACTAATTTCTGGAGTTAGATGGAATCTCAGTGTTGCTTAAATTTGTATTTTTCAAATGACTGTTGAACATTTTTTTCATGTATTTGCTGTTGTACTTCTTCATCTGAAAAGTATCTGTTCATTTCAGGTACTTGTGGTCTGTTTTCAACAATCTTTTGATTCAGTCTTTAAATTTGGGGTATCTGTATTGTTTTGAATTCTTTATATATTCTAGATACTAGTCCTAGGAGGAATACCTGGCAAGATTTTTTTCCTATTCTGTAATTTGTCTTTTCATGCTGTTAATGATTTCTTTTGCTGTGCAAAAGCTTTTTAATTTGATAGAGTCCCATTTGATGATTCTTTGTAATATTTCCTAGGTAGTTGGGTTTTTTTTCCTTTTATGTATGTATTTAGTACAAGGTCTCATTACATAGATCAGATTTATAGTGATCCTCCCGTTTTCAGTCTCCCAAGTGCTGGGATTATTGGCACATCCCACCACACCCAGTCTCAATCACCTTCTCAGTGCACCCTGGGAGCAGGGCCAGCATGGCATGCTGTGGATCGAACCCCAGCAGCTGCACTCTGCCTAAACAGGCACATTAGTCCACTGAGCTACCTGGCGGACCCTGGGGTTTTTATGTATAGTCTTTCTGTATACTGATGTCTTCAAGAGTTTTACTTACTCAGTATTCTGGCAGATTTGTTTCTGCTTTAATGTTTAGATCTGTCTCAGTTCAACTCTTCTCTAGTGCTAGAACAAACACCCAACACTCAAAATGAAGGAAGGAAAGGTTTATTTAGCTCACAATTACTGGAGGTTTTGGTCCATACTCAGCTTGCTCCAAGGCAGAGTGGGACATGGCAGCAACCTTTCATGGTGATAGCAAAAAGCAGAGAGCAAAGGGAGGGGCCACCCCTCAGGTAGCTACTTAACCTTTTCCCAACTCACACTGTAATGCAGATTACCTGCCCTAAGGCAGATGCAGGATCCATACCCACAATAATCAGTCACAAACTCCAGATGCCACCCTATGACTGCTTGAGGCTTTGGGGGAACACATAAACACAAACCATAACAAGATTGTTTGTCCATTTTAATTTTAGTTTGCCATATGGTGAAAGATATGGGTATACAGTGAATCTTGGTGTGTTGAAAGTGACTTTTTCCAGTACTATTTGCTAAAGAGGCTTTCTTCCAGTGAAGTTGTTGGCCACTTTATCAAAGACAAAATACCTGAATGTGCTTAGAGTTGTTTCTGCATCTTCTATTCTGTTCCATTAATCCTCAAGTCTTGTCTTGTTGTTGGTTGGTTGGTTGGTTGGAAGGGGTGTCCAATACCATGCTGTTTTATCACTGTAGTTTTATAGCATAGCTTCAGATCAGGGATTGTGATCCCTCCAGCCTTGCTTTTGTTGACAGAATTGCTTTTGCTACTTTATGTCTCTTTTAGTTCCATATAAATTTTTGGATTGCTTTCTTTAGTTCTGTGAAGAATGCTATTGGTATTTAATTAGGATTGAATTAAATTGGTTTAACAGTTTTGGAGATGTGACACAGAGGATATCTTTCCATTTTGTGAAATCCTCTTTGATCTACTTTTTCAGAATACTCTAGTTTTCACCATAGAGGTCATTCACTTCCTTTTTTTAGATTCATTCCTAAATACCTAATTTTTCTTGATGCTATTGTGAAAAGTGTTATTTCCCTAATTTCTTCTTTTGTGAATTTGTTATAGGAATGAATTGATTTTTTAAATATCCTGCTATACAATTAGATTTGTTTATTTTAGGAGTCTTTGGTGGAACTTTTGCAGTCTTCTATGTCAAGTCATGTCATCAGCAAAAAATGATAATTTAACAACTTCTTTTCTTATTCCTTTTTTTTTTTCTTGTCTAACTGCTCTGACTAATGTTTACAGAATATATATTGAACAGGAATAGTAGTAGTGGGCATCTTCATCTTCTTCCTAAAGTAAAAGCTTTCAGTTGTCCATTTTTTATTCTGTATTTATTGGTATATATCAGATATACATATTATATTCATCATAGGGAATTTGTACCTGAGATAGATGCATACATACATATTTTTTTTTATCTTTTTGAAATAGGGGTCTTGTTATGCAGCTCAGGCTCACCTTGAGCTCACTCTGTAGCCCAGACTGCTGTAGAATTTAATCATTTGTTTTCATTTTCCCTTCCTTTCCCCCTTTCTCCACCTAATTCCTCTTTTCTTTTGAATAATTTCTTCCCATTTCACATTATCTATTGAACATTTTGGTCCTTCCTTGCTTTTTTAGTTTCTCACACCAGGGAGACAGTATAATTTACACATGTGAGTCCAGTTTATTTCACTTTAGAGTATGGTCTCCAGTTGCAGCCATTTACCTAGAAATGCTTCAAGTTTATCCTTTATGGCAGAGTAGTACTGATGTTGGCTTGTCATGGATGGCTGTTAGCAGACTGAGATAAAGACCTTTTATTCTAATTTTCTTTAGGATCTTTATCATGAATAGATGTTGGACTTTGTCAAATGCTTTTGATCATATGATTTTTGTCCTTGATTTTGTTAGTGTGTTGTATTTCATTATTGATTTGTATATGTTGAACCACCCCTGCATTGAACCACCCTTGCATACCTAGTGTGAATCCTGCTTGGTCTACTGTATAATCATTTTGATAATTTGCTGCATTCTCTTTGCAGGTATTTTATTGAGGATATTTGTATTCATTAAAGAAGTTCTGAAGTTCTCTTTTTTGGTTGGGTACTTCTTTGGTTTTGGTTATGAGGGTAATGCTTCTAGCAGTGAGTTCAGGGGTATTGTATCCCTTTCAGTTTCATTAAAGAATTTGGACAATAGTGGAATTAGTTCTTATTATTACTTCTTCAGTTTCATTGACTAATTTTAGATTATTCAAAAATTTTATATCTTCTTGATTCACTTGTGGTAATTCAATATGTATCTTGGAATCTATCCATTTCTTCTAAATTTTCCTGTTTATCTAGTGTATGTTCTAAAAGTAAATATCAATGATATACTGGATTTTTGCAAGATCCAGTATGATTTTTTGCCCTTTTATTCCCTATTTGGATAGATTTGGGCTGGTCTTCCCTTGTTTTGATAAGATGGGCTAGGAGTTTGTGTATTTTATTTAAGCTTTCAAAGAGCCAACTCTTTGATTCATTGATTCTTCGTAATTTTTTTTTTTAGTCTCAATTGCACTAATTTCTGCTCTGATAATTTCCTTCCTTGAGTTTAGATTGGTCTTCTTTTTCTAAAACCTTGATGTGCAGCATTATTATTTATTTGCACTCCCTGTTTTTCTCATGTAGGAATTCACCTTTATAAATTTCCCTTGTAAGACTGTATTCATTACATACTGTAGGTAACTACCTCATTTCTTCTTTAATTTTATCTATTACCATTGGTTATTTAAGAGTATGTTAATTTCTATGTGTTTACAAAGTTCTATGTGCTCCTGCTAAGAAGAATGTGTATTCTGTTGTTGGGTGAAATAATCTGAAGATATCTATGAACTCAGTTTTTTCTCAGGTTTGGTTCAGCTCTCATATTTTGTTGTTGTTGTTGTGGATCTGTCTAAACAAAACAAATATGACAGTGGAGTGTTGAGGTCCCTCCAGTGCTTGCCTGATATTTTGTATCCATTAGAGTTTCTTTTATATAGTTGGATGGGCTATTATTTAGTGCATATATATTTATGATCTCCATCTCTTACTCTTGGATTAAATCTATCTTGGTTGAAATCTAATTTTCTGCAATTAGAATAGCTACCTTTTTCCAGGTTCCTATTACATTGGGTATTGTTTTCCATCAGTTGACTTTCAGTCTATGAATTCTTTTTTGAGTTAAATGTGTTTCTTGTATGCAGCTTATCATTGGACCTTGTTTCTGGACCCATTGCACCAGTCTGTTTCTTTTGATTAGTGAATTGAAACTATTTACCTTGATGATTATAACTGATACCGACTCATCCTTGTCATTATATTATTTCCTTATTGTTGTCCTTTTCTTTTCCTTCTCCATTTAATTGCTGTCCTTGCCTGATAGATTCATTCTAATAAGATTTTTGGAATTGTCTTCTTAATTGTGTTTTTTTAGGATATCCTTGAGAAGTTTTTGGAGTGCTAGTATGATGGTCATGAATCTAAGATGCTCTTTATAATGGAAGTATCTTATTTCTCCATTAATTTTGAAAGATTATTTTACAGGGTACATCAGTGTGATTTGGAAATTATTTTCTTTTAGAGTTTGAAATACTTCTTTCCAAGGTCTTTTGACATTAGGATTTGTGTTGGGAAGTCCGCTATAATTCTCATGGATTTTCCTTTATAAGTAATTTACATTAGTACCTTGATTCACAAACTCAGTTCTGTCCATGAATCTGGTCAAAAACTAAATTGGCTGAGAACCAAAACATATTTCCGATAAGGTTAACAACATTGATCCTCACCACTGAATTCAGTTTTTTGGTTGGTTGGTTGGTTGGTTGGTGGGTTGTTTTTTTTGAGACAGGACCTCACATTGTAGTTTAGGCTGCCCTTGAACTCTCTATGTAGCCCAGACTGGCTTTGAACTGTCAGCAATCCTTCTGCCTCAGCTCCTTAGTGCTATGATTACAGGCATGCACCATCACACCTAACCAAACCATTTGATCTGATTGAGTTCTCATCCATCTTTTGGTTCAGGACCAGAATTATGGAAAGAATCAAGTTCAATAAACTGAGATTCTCTGTAGTTATTTTCTCCAACAGCTTTTAAGATTTTATTCTTATCTTGAACTTCTGGATTCTTGACTGTTGCATGCCTCAGTATAGTTATTTTTCCCTTATCATGGCTCTTTGGAGTTCTGTATGTCTCACTTATTTGTGTATCTTATTCTTTTTGCATAGTTGGATTTTGTGATTACTTTATGCTATCTTTATAGTATAGTGATATATACCTGCACAATTCACAGTAACTAACCTGTGGAAACAGCCTGGGTGCCTACCGGCAGACAAATACATAAAGAAAATGTGATATCTATATACAGTGGAGTATTATTCAGCCATAAAAAAGGATGAATTCAAGTTATTTATAGGAAAATAGATGGATATTTAGACAATAATGATAATATAAGTGAAACATACAAGGTTAAAAATCACAGAAATTATCTTATATGAGAAACCCAAAATATAATGAAGGAGAAACAGAGAAGCAGATTTTTTTGGAGACAGAGAAGAGGACCAGGGGAAAGGAGAGGATAGGGTAGGGAGGAAGGAAAAGGATGGGAAATGATTAATATGCTGCATATATATGTGTACACATTACACGTATATACTAAGCATACATGTATACTAATTATTTTGTATTGTAAGCCCACACCAATAAAAATGTAATTTTAATTTTGATTTTATTTTAAAATATTTCTTGCTGAGACCCTTGCTCAAGTTTCCCAGGTTGGCATACCTTAGCCTCCCAAGTAGCTGGGTTCCTGGTAAGACTTTTGGTCCCCTCATACATATTATATCATCTTTCAGATTGCTTTTAAGATTTTTTTCCTTTATAATGATTTTCAGCTCCCTCCCCCTTTTGATATATGATCTCATTATGTAGCCGAGGCTGGCTTTGAACTTGAGATCTGCATGCTTTAGTCTTCTGAGTGCCAGAATTACAGACTTGTGTCACCATAGCCAGCTTTGAGAATTTGATAATAATGTACCTATGTGTAATTTTCTTGTATTTATTCTGCTTGGAACTTCTTGAGATTTATTAAGTTTGTTGGTATTTTTCATTAAAATGTAGAACATTTTTAGCTGTTACCCTTCAATAATTTTTTTGTCTTACCTTCCTCTCCTCTCCTTCTGAGATACCAATTAAATATTAGGCCACTCATCATCAAGATTTATTGTGGTTTGTTAGACTTTATCATTTAAAGCCATTTAGTGTTTAGAAAATTGATCAGGTGGTACCATCACAGTCACCCATATCATTAGTGTATTTCATTAGTGTGGTAATAAATAGTACTTAAAAACAATGTATAGAAAGGCATGTGTGTGTATGTGTGTGTGTGTGTGTGTGTGTAAATTTCCTTTTTTCCATATACTCTGCATACTTTTTCACATGATACCTGTTTTGCTGTATTAGAGTTAGAAAGAAGCCAGTAGGTAGATTTGTTGACCTTGTGAATAGCCTTTTATTTACAATAGGCATTGCTAATGATGTGTCTCTGAGGAGAAAAAGAATGAAAATGGAGTTCATTCCATTGATTGTAATACAGCATATTTGGGAGGGGATACATTTCATTTGCTCCTTAAAAAATCATGATTTTTTTTTTTGCTTGTAAGCACTGAAAGTATGTTTCTTATAACAGAACATATATATATGTTTTGTACTGAGGATCAGACTCAGGACTTATACTTGCCAGGCAGGTACTTATGCTGGTAAGCTATCTCCTCAGACCCCAGATTATATTTTTTTAATTCTCAGGAACTATTTTGTCTCTAAGTAGCCTAAAGTTAGGAAGTTTAATTGAAATATATATATAGTGAATGTTTAACTTAAAAATCTAAATAATCTACTAATTATTAGTAATAATTTATTGCTGATTATTAATAATAATAATTTTATTGCTGTAATCATACTGAAATATTATTATAGTAAACACATTTCCATTCAATTCTGTCAAAATATTCCCCTGCACAGTCACTTAGAACACACTTATCCCATTTGGGTTTTTTTTTTGCCATTTCTGATATAGTCTGGAAGTCGTCTTTCATGAATATCTTTAGGAGATAAGAATTTTTTCCAGAGCAGTGAATGCTGCTGAGTGCCATCCAATGGAAAGACAATAGTCCTTAAAACAACAACAACAACAACAACAAAAATACAATCTGTTCTCATTGACTTTATTCACTAGATCTGGCACCATGCAACAGCTCTTCTCCAAACAAAATGACCATGAAAGGTAAACATTTTGAATCAGTTTGTGACAATGAAGGAGCTATGCAGCAAAACTAAAGACATGAAAGAGGGGTTTGGAAACTAGACAAGAACAATGGGATAAGAGTGTTTGAAGCGAGGAATGGTATTTGGGGGAACTTATGGCAGTGTGTTTTCACTGTAATAATTTTTCAAATTTAAACATTCCTCATTTTTCTCAGTCACACCTGATATGTACATTCTTACAGAACATTTATATTGAGTTTTGCATTCACAGAAATTGCATTATTTCTGATACATTGGCATCATTTGCCAAATTCAGATATTGTTATCTTTTCTAGACCCAGCTTCAAAGGGAAAAAGAACAAGATCAGATGAAGCTGCATGCAAAACTTGAAAAGCTTGATGTCTTAGAAAAAGAATGTTTTATATTGACAACCACTCAGAAGACTGCTGAGGTAAGCTTCTACTTATTTCTTTGAAGTGATGATCCCAGCAATAGATTTTTTTTTTTTTTTTTTTTTTTTTTTTTGCAGAACCAGGGATTGAAGTCAGGTCCTTGCACTTGCCAGGGAAGCACTTATTCCATTGAGCCATTTCCTAGCCCCCAGGAATAGATCTTTAGTAGTAAGAAAAATTGGCTTTGTATATGTGAGTTTACAGTGGCTTTTGATGTAAAATTTTAATTTTAGCTTCTTCTAACAGCAAGATATTTTAACTTATCAGATGATGTACCTAAAGGATATTGACAAGATTCTTTTTTACTACCTATGGTGAAGTTAAGCCTATCCTAGGTCCCCTCCTCTCCACTATTTTCCCCCCAAATCTGAAGGCATCCTGAGCCAACCAAAAAAAAAAAAAAACTTCTGAAGCATTCCTTCAGTTATGAAACTTTTTCCTTTAATATGTTACTATGTTATTCTGAACCATATCACAGGTATAAGATGTAATATTTATGGGTATGAGTGTATGTAGTGTATAAATGGTCCATGTTAAGTTACAATCATTGGTTTGTTTTATGTATTTGACTCATTTCTGTAAGTATAATACTATATAAGCTCTCAAGTGAGAAGGACCCTGTGTATCTTCCTTTCCCTAAGAACTGAACTCTTTATTATAAGCATATGGATGACATTTATTGTTATTTTTCTGTTTCTGAAACATTGAGACCCAAGACTATAACTGTTTGATCTCCTAGGCCTTTTATACCCTCAAAAATGTTATCATTATGGTTTTGTTGATAAAAGATAATAAAGTAATATGTGTGTACATTCTTTGCTTTTTCTTCTGTTCTCCTTATGTATAATATCAGGTAAGGAAACATTGGAGAAAGCCAAAAAAAAACCTTAACATTTTTTCCCATTCCTTTTACTTTCTTTTTTAATTTTTCAACTGTTAAAACTCAAGACACTGATCAGGCATGTTGGTGTGTACCTGTAATCCCAGCATTCAGAAAGCTGAGGCAGGAGGTTTGCTGCAAGTTTGAGGCCATGCTGGGCTACAAAGAGTTCAAGGCCAGCCTCAACTAAAGTCAAGACCCTTAGAACTCTGTTTAGAAAAGTAAGCACAGCATATTTGTCTCCAGTTTTTCTGTTAACAATCCTAATGTTTTATACTGTTGCAGGACAAGATTAAACATCTAGAAGAAAAACTTAAGGAAGAAGAACATCAGCGTAAGCTATTTCAAGACAAAGCTGCTGAAGTAAATAATATTAACCTATTACATATTATAAGTGTATATATTTTATGTATATATTGTTTTTTAGTTAATTTTTTTGGTAACAGGAATAGAACTCACAGCCTCGTGCTTGGTAGGCACTGTACCACTGAGCTACTAGTGGAACTCTATATCCTAGTCTGTAATTTCTCCCTCCTAGATTGTTAATTTGTCTCTTCTTGGTGGAATAATGAAATTTTCAGCCAGTATATTCATATACTTGGATGCATTGTCAGAGGTCCCTGTTTTTTTAAAATTCTAGCAGATGAATATATTTTCAGTTTAAGTAACGCCTATAATAGATTATTTTCAGTTTGCTATATGTGTGTATATACTATGTGCATAAATAATTTATTTTCATAAACAAAGCATAATTATAGTTACCAATAGGCTTACTAATTTTCATACACACAGAAAATGACATTTTGGGTTTTCTTTACTTCCTCAAAGAGTTTTTGTTGCGTTTTGATTTGAGGTGATGAGGTCTCTCACTGTGTTACCCACTTTGGCCCTGAACTGGCCACAGGCACTCCTCCTGCCTCCATTCCTGAGTAGCCACCGGCCTGTGCCTTAGTACTCATCTCTCACAAAGGCATTGTTATGCTTATGAACTGAGACCGGTTTTCATTATATTTGAAGCAGCTTAATACGACTCAATTTTATGATTTGTTTCTTTGATATTATAGCTTCAGACTGGACTTGAAATCAGTAAAATTTTAATGTCTTCATTGTCAAATTCAAAACAGTACAAGGAAAAGAAAAAATCTTCAAAGGTATGCATATATATATAAAACTTTTTTTATATATATGAAACTTTGTCCTGAACAACTTTGTTATATTCTAATAGTTATTTTTCAACCTTTAAATCATTGTATCTACCTCTTTCCAGAAAGTATTTCAAGAATTTATAATAAAAGATGTGCAATAATGCCATGAAGTTAATCAAATGATGATGGTTTTAGGTAAAGGAACAAAGTTATATAAAGGCTAGGTAAAAGAAGGTAACATTAGTTTACTTGATAACCAAAGATAAAAGATCTATAATTGTCTTTGTGAAATAATAGGAACCATTTCAGTTTTTCTAGTCTTGAACTCTATTTGGTAATGCTTTTTTTTTTCTTTTGAAGAGACATTAAACACAAAAGTTGCTAACAAAATAATAAATCTTAAATAAAATTTCATATATGTGCACAATAAAAATGATCTATATAAACTTAATTTATAGATGTGCAAAATATAGGGAATTTATTATTTATTTTATGTTCATATCCTTTGAATTTACCCAATAATACTTTATAGATTGATCAGTATCTTATTTATATGAATTAACATTTTAGATAGTTGTATTATAGTTATAATGGCAAGAAAAAATATATTCTTTAATGTTATGATTTTCAAATTGTATTTTTGCTTACTGTTCATTTTTGAGAGTTAATTAATATTGTAAATATGTTTTAAAATATTTACTTTTCCTCTTGTCAATATTTAGAAAACTAAATGTTTAAAAAGAGGACCACCCCTACAAATTTATTCAAAGCTTAGAGCACCACTTATTGAGGCTAAAAAGGTGAGAGGAAAAAATGGAGATAGTTCAAAAAACTTCCTCTGTTTTTGTAAGTGCTGCTTAAATACCATCATTTCAGTTGTCCTCAGCTATTTTTTCCTCCCTTAAGTCTGCCAGTGTGGGCTGTTTTGTGAATACAAATTGGCAAGACCTTCAGCAGAAGATGCCTCACTGTGCCCCACGCAGCTTCTCGAAATGTGCCCAAGTGCTTGAGCCTAGATGTCTCTGTAAGCCTGCTAGAGCAGTTTCCCAATACTGTAAAGCTGTTCCTCGTGGATCAGAAAAGTCTATCTCCATTTGTGACAGTTTGTCTGAACTTTTGGTGGCAATGCAGGATGAGCTAGACCAAATGAGCATGTAAGTATTTTTATTCTGTATTAATAGAATTAACAAAATTTTTAGATATTTGTATTTCCCCCAAAAATGCTATTTATAAATCCTGAAAATATTTATTTAGCTATTTGAATTCTCTACCATTGAACTACATCCTCATTTCTTTTTTATCTTGAGACAGGGTCTAACTAAATTGCCCAGGCTAGCCTCAATCTTGATCCATGTACCTCAGCCTCTCAAGTAGCTAAGAGTTTAGTCAAGTGTCACTATGCCTAGCAGGAGTTACATTATTTTAATCTGCAGATTTATTGCCACTGTTTTTCATTGTATTCATTGTACTCATATGTGTTTAACTATATAATTACTACTTCTCCAATTTAAGGAGTTTCTATAGTTTCTAGATCTGGACTGATAGACATGTTACCGTTGAGCTAATATATAAATTCTACTAACCTTAGATTATAATTTACAGATAGTTTTGCAAGGAAGATTAATTTCTTAGTCTTTTTAGTTAAATGAATGTCTTCATTGGACAAGTAGGCATATAATTCCTTCTTTTAGACTCTAGCTGTTCTCCATTATAAATTTTGAACCATTTTAAGAGATACTATATGAGACATTTTATAGTATGCCCCTAGGGGAGATGGCTCAGTGGAATAAGTGCTCCCTGGCAAGCACAAGGGCCTGAGTTCAATCCCCAGTTCCACCAAAAAGAAAAGAAAAAAAAGCATACTAATATAGTATGCCCCTGTTATATATAGTCAACAGAAATTCCAAGACTATGTGATTTGGCTGGCCAGCTGTTCTATAAAATATATAAACTAGTTTTATTTACAGTATTTCAAATTCTAGAGTTGAAGTGAAGAGAACTTTTAAATTTCTCTAGCCAAAGGCATCAGAAAATTTTAGAGCATTTAGCTGTGAACATCAGGAATTCAAATTTTTAAAGGATGTTTAGCAGCCTAAGATATTTCTAAATGTATCTAATCTCAGATCACATGAACAATAGTCTTTGGTATTTGTTCTTTCTTTGCTAGGGAACATGAAGAACTGCTGAAACAAATGAAAGAAACTGAAACCCATTCCGTATGTGATGATATAGAATGTGAACTAGAGCGTTTAGTCAAGAAAATGGAAATTAAAGGAAAGCAAATTTCCAGACTGAAGAAGCATCAGGACACTGTAAGGTTTTAGTGTTTAATAAATATAATGTATCTGGATTCAGTGTTACTTCTTCGTGTGACCTTCCAAATTTGAGGTCTCTATGGGGGTGGTGAAAAGATATGAATCATTTAGCCCCTCTCATATAGAGCCATCTGCCCCATTCAGATGACCTGGGTTCCCTAGCTAACTCTCCAAGGTAATATAAAGAAAAAGGAGCAAAATATTTATCTATGTATTTAGGCTTTAGAAAAATTGTGAAAAAAAAAAAAAAAAAGCTATAGTAGCCTTCCAGTTACCCTTTCAGCCATTCTTTTTCCTTATCATCTCTTCTCTAATGTCTTAATGATGCCCCTCTGATCCCAAGTCTGTAAGACGGTACCATACATAAAACTGGCTATTTAAGCAGTACCCCAGTTCTAAAACCACTGTTTCCTCTTTCTCAAAACAGTCTGGGCCATATTTCATTTACTGGGGACCTATGTTTAGCTACTGTAGCTATAGTTAGAACATACGTCTTGAGGACTGTATACATATATGTAAAGTCTTAATAACTAAAAATGGCATAACTTTTAGTACTTTAAAGAATCAAAAATTATTATTTTTCAAGAAAGTGACTATATAGTTTACTTTTCAGCAGTATTATACTGCTAGAGTAGGAGGCAAGAGGGAGCTTTTCCTTAAAAGTCAAGTAATCATCATTGGTGTAAGTTGGTAATATATTAATCTTATAAATAACTCCCCCCCCACTTTTATAGGAAAGTAATAAAGATGCAGAATATTATTACCTTTATTCTACTTATGATCAATAAAGAAAAAATGAAACTTTTGACAAATATTTTCACTCTGTTGGCTTTGTAGGCTATAGTAAGTGAAAAGTTTCATGTGTTTGTTTGCGGTGAAGATTATAAAACTTAATACAATTTGTACTTTCTTAAAATTGAGTATGAGGAACTTGAATAGAAAAATAATCATGTTTGGGGCTGGGGAGATAGATAGCTCAGTAGAGTAAGTGCTTGCCTGACAAGTACAAGGACCTGAGTTCAATCCATGGTTCCACCAAAAAAAAAAGAATAACCATGTTTTTAAAATTTAGGCAGCCTATACATTTTATATGTTGTAAATTTATATTCTATAATGGGTATAAGAGTATAAAATTTTAAGTATTTTATCATAGCATATTTAACCTGTAATAAAAATTGCCTCCTAGGCAAATAGACAACCAGAATCTCACCCAATGTCCACATCTGCTCTACAAGTTAGACCTTTGCATGAGTGAAATAATAAATTGTGGGTCAGATTTTGAAGAAATCTGTTTGGGTTTGTTGCTCAGGTTGATTTATTTGATTTTATCTACTCTGTTATTAGCAGGCCCTCCTCAAGAAAGTAAAATTCTTCTGGCTTTTTTTCTGATATTGACTAGGACTTTAAATTCAAGATACTTCTCAGACTATATTTTATAAAGTACTCATTCCTAGCACTAGTTCTTTGTTTTGCTGCTAATAGCACCTGAAAAGTTCTTTTTTTTTGTTCTCCATTTTTTATCAATTTCATATCTTCATACTGTCTTTCCTTCTACTTTTCCAGCCTGAAATGATCTGATTCTACTTTATCCTTCTCAAATATACACTTTTTTCTCACTAAGAGTTACTTCTGCTTGAAATATTCTTAAGTTATTACCTATATGCTCTTTTTTCATGAATCAGAACAATAAGCCCCTAGAAGGCAAGGACTATTTTATTAATTACCTCCCTACATAAGTAGCACAGGACTTGGCTTATAATAAGTGTTGTATAACTAAAAGCTTACTGAACTATTGTTTAATGTGATCTTTAGGCCAACCTAGTATCTTTTTGACTAAAATGTTAGATTTTTTTTCTCTCTTTCTCAGGTCTATAAACTACAGCAAAAAGTTCACAACTCAAAGGCAAGTAATGCTTCAGGTATTCAGCAAGATGGTAACCAAGAACTGAAAAACATGAAAAATAGCCCCAGGAAATGTTTGCGTGAAGCTAACTCTTCTCAGAAAAGCAACAACTTTCATCCAATACAAGTTCATAATATTCAGATGAAATTGAAAAGAGATGATATCATGTGGGAACAGTAATGCAGTACCTAAGCTTGTCAGCTTAAATGAACTCTGTCAGCAAGAACTTGAATTGTTAATCATTTTAATCTAATATATATTTGTCAAATTTCAGATGTTTCTGGCCTCTATAAAACATGAAGTTGTAAGTTTTTAAATTAATGCTTAGTGACCAACTAAGAATTCCAAATAATGTGGTACATTTTTTCCTTACTGTCCGAAGTCCCTAAACTCAGATTTAGAAACATTATTCATTCTGTAAATATCTTAAGCTAAATCTAGGAAATTAAACTAAATTATTCAGTATTCAAAAATGAGTTAAATATGAGCTATCAGTACTATTCCATATTTTCATTTAGTAGACTTGTGAAGAACCAACATTAGATGAACAGAGTACAAAAAGATCTTTTATTTTCCTAGAGCTGCCTTCCTGTCTTGTTTTAAAGCTTTGAAATCTTTTTTTTTTTTTTGAGAAAGGTAAAAGCTTAATAGTCCTGCAATTATGTGAAAACATCTTTAACATTGGTTTTCTGTAACAATTAGAAATTGGAATTCATAGTTACCTAATATGTACAAGACAGTAAATCACCGACAGTACTACTCCTATTCTCTTTTACAAATCTAGTTTCTAAATACCAGTGATCTATTTTACCTTCTTTATAACTTTGCTTTTATTCTTTGCATTATATTTAATATTCATAGATATAAATTGGTACTGTGACTTTCTACCAACCCAAAAAGTGTTATATTTTTATAAGATAATATAGAAATAAAGTTGGGAATTTAATTATCTTATTCAGAAAAAAAAAATCACAAGGATGTGGCATATATTTTTATATTTTAAAATTAGTGATATAATCACATTCTTTATGTAAACATGTTTTATAATACTTTGGCACTTAGGGGACAAGGAGATGGCTCAGTAGAATAAGTGCTTCCCTGGCAAGCGCAAGGGTCTGAGTTCAATCCCTGATTCCATCAATCAATCAATCAATCAATAAAAATTGGCTCTTGGCTTTTTAGATACTTATAAAATCTACAACTCTTTTGAACTCTTGAATTCCTACTCAAATCCTCCAGTGCAACGAAACAATTCGAGTCATCAATTAAAATAACAGAGTACAGATAGAAAGACGGTAAGAGGGGACAGGGGAGAAGGTTCAGTAGAATAAGCACTTCCCTGGCAAGCGCAAGGGCCTGAGCCAGGCATGGTGGTACATGCCTGTAATCCTAGCACTCAGGTGGCTGAGGCAGGAGGATCCTTGCAAGTTCCACCAAAAAAAAAGAAAGAAAGAAAGAAAAGCTCAACATATATAGTAGCAGTTTAAAAAATGATTCCAAAGAGACAGAGTTGCAAATATATATTTACCAAATTCTCTGAATTCATACCAGAAGGAGTGTTCAATCTTTGGTTATGAAAACATTTTTAGCCAGGCATGATGGTAGCACTCGGGTAGCTGAGGCAGAAAGATTGCTGTGAGTTTGAGCCTAGCTTGGGCTACAAAGTGAGTTCGACAGCTTGAACCACATAGTGAAATTCTGTCTCAAAAAGAGAGAAAAAAAAAAAAAAAGTTCAGGGACCTGGGAAGCTAAGAAAAATTGTTTGTTTTCCTAGAAAATTTCTAAAAGGTGTGTATAGGAATGTGGGTAATTCTGAACCTTCCAAGGAAGAGGAAGAGGACTGTTATTCATGCTAATTGTGAGAAGAAATGCCATGAGAGGTGTTTCTGTACCTGAAAATGAGCTACCTGAACATTGGCAGAATGGAACTTTGATCAATAGCACAGATCAAAGTTTCTCTTCTGATTTGAATGAGATGTATAATATGTGTCCTTCACTTGCTTTTTGCCTTCCCTATCAGCTCCTTGGCCTGGGAGGTGTTCCCCAGGATGTTCCATCTAAACTCAATGTTCACACCACATCCATTTTTCTGCTTTACCTTTCCGGTCCTCAAAGATACAAGTTCTGTAACTTAAACTTAGCAAAAACCCTGCCAGGGATATAGCTCAGTGCCACAGCACCTGCCTGGCAAGCACAAGGTCATGAGTTCAATTCCTGGTACCAAAATTTTAAAAAAGTCAGGCATGGTGGTACATGCCTATAATCCTAGCACACAGGTGGCTGAGGCAGGAGGATCCTTGCAAGTTCAAGACTCGCCTGGGCTACAAAGTGAGCTCAAAGCCAGCCTGAACTGCATAATGAGACCCTGTCTCAAAAAAAGACAATAAAAATAAAATGAATAAATAAACTTGGCTTTTTTTTAAAAAAAAGAAACTGCAAATAATACACTCACCATGACCATATCGTAGCCATGTAGCCTTTTACTTCTATTTCTTTGTTACTAATCCTACTCACAAGGATTATACTATTCCTACATGAAATAATGTGGAAGAATCCCAACAGAAAGCTTGATTTTAATAAAAAAAAAAAAAAAAACTTGATGTTTAAGACTCAATAAATGTGTTTTTGAATATGGGTGGCCAAAATAATAATTATTGTAGCATGTAAGTTTATATGTGTTTAAGTCTGAAAGCAAAAACTTAAATATATTCCCAATAAAAAGTAGAAATGTATTTTTTCTCTGAGCTTAAAGGAAAATTAGTTTGACTACTTTCCTATCCCAGGTTCCTATAGAGCTGGAGTAGAGAATACAGACCTAGCATGGTGCAGAAATATAATCACACACAGCAGCTTGGTTTGGAGTTTTGTTTGGGTTGTTGAGGTAACACTCCTAGGAGACAGTAAAGAGTGGTTCTCCATCACTGCCCAACTGAAAACACAGCCTACTTGGCAGGTCCACTGACTCGCTGGTGGGTGGAGCAAAGGCTGTTTCCTGGATGGGCATTCTCTGGTCAGTGTACAACAGCTACCGTAGCAACTCCGCTGCTGTGCTCTGCCTAACAGAAGTGTGGTATGATTTCATTGACTTTGTTCACTTAAGGGAAAAGCAGAGTTACTTGGGTTTTGTTTAAAGAGAAACTTAAAATGGAACTGGAACTTTCCACGAAAGCAAGTCTCAGCTTTAATGAAACTAAAGCCAGACAGTTTGTAGTGTTTGAAGCAGCAGGTACCGTGAATATTTCAATACTAGAAATGAGAGTTGGAATCTTGAATCAACTGGATGGTTCATCAGCAACCCAGCAATTTTTATTGTGTTGTAGCTTAAAGATAAGGTATATTGGAGGGACATGCTCAGTTTTTGTTTTTGTTTTGGCAGAACTGGGAATTGAACTCAGGCCCTTGCACTTGCCAGGGAAGGGCTTAGTCCACTGAGCCATTTCCTGGGCCCCATGCTCAGTTTTATATATATCAAGTATCTCCCCCATGCTTCCATGCAGGAAGATCAAAGTGGGAGATACTTGATATATATAGTATGCTAACTGACTTGGGTGATATAGTTGAAAAATTATTTTTTTTAATTTTGTAGCTTTCTTTAAAAGTATAATTTTACTGCTAGGAAAACTGTAGAAATGTAGGATTCTAGAGATAAAAAAAGATTTATTAATTCTCCCATACTATCTAAATTCCATGGTCTATAGAACTCTTGTACAACATTCTTGGTAAGTGGTTGTCCATTCTGTTTACTATTTCTTTTTGAGCAAATATCCCATTTAGATTCTTTAAAATGGTTTTGTAAATTACAATCAGTTTCTAATCTTTTCATATTTCTCTGTAATGTAAATATAAATTCACTTTGAACTGCTGCTTAGGTTCTAAATTGTAGTTTTAATTTCAAAAATGTAAGTATTTTAACTATAATTATTCTTAATCCATGATTAATATATCAAAAAAATCAATAAAAATTTGACTCATAGATGGTACAAGAAATCAGTCTAAGGGGGAAAGGCCAGTTTGTCATGCACAATGAAAGGTGAGTGTCATGACCAAAATCATGGCCAAAAGTGCACCAGCTGCCATTATTGGTGTAGAGTAAATAATGAAACTCCTAATGGGGCTTCCTGGAACGCTAGCTAAAGAGTAACTACAGCGTACTACTGAGAATATTTAATCATGCATGAAGTTTAGATAAGACAAACCTTTCTAAGGCATAATAGCATTTGGGAGATATAAAGAAAAAATTTGTAAATGCCCTTCTACCTTTAATAAAAGTGAAGTGAGGATAAGTAAATAATGATTGTCATTCATTGGAAGATAAAGTTACTTATCAAATGAACCTTGTCAATCCCTCTGCCATTTTCTTCATATCCTATTTACTTATTTCAGTGGAGCTTCTATTTGGGGTTTATATTTTATCATTTAAGAAGAATTGGAATGATTAGAAAGTTAAAGTTTTAAAATTGTGTCTGGCCAGAATTCATTTCATTATAGCTGTAGCTTATATTGTTACAGAATAAGGTGGATTTATTTTCATAGGTTTACTGAGTGGTTTTTTTTTTTTTTTTTTTTTTTCCCATTCCACGTATTTGTTATAGGGTCTCACTATGCAGTTTGAATTCATAGTGAACCTCCTGTTTTCAGCATCCCCAGCTCTGGAATTACAGGTGTGCACCACCACACTTGGTCTCAGTCTCTGGCTCAACGAGCCCTGGAGGTAGGGCTGGCATGGCATGCAGGACCCAGAATCAAACGTTGGTCCCTGTGCTTGCCAAGGCAGATGCTTATTAGTCTGCTGAGCTATCTCTCTGGCCCTGAGAGTATTCTTATTGATAACCTACCAAGTGCAAGATGCTACCAAATGTCACAGGTAATCACTAGAATTATAAATTGGCAATTTAGAATTATAAAATCTGTTTTATGTGCATAGTTCAGTGTGTAACTGTGTGTTAATTTAATCAGAAAATAATGGGAGAAGAAAATTGATCTATAACTTCATATTGTGAAGCAACATTTGACATAGAAAACTTGTTAATGACCAGTTCAATAGTCTGGTTCATAAATTGGGGTGGATTAAGTTCCAGGGGAGTCAGGGACATTATGAGTTGCTCATTAAAGGGCAGATTAAAAGTTCTGTGATGTAATCAGTGCTCTATAAAATCTTAAAGGTAGAGTTATTGATCATACTGTCTAGATTTTCCCAGTTTTGACTTTACTTTTTTTTTTTTTTACTTTTTTTTTTTAATCCACCTTTTCTTTAACATGTTTTAAGCCCTCTTTTATCACCTCTCACCACACTGCCTTCTCCAAAATCTGGCTTCTTTATCTTTGTACTTAGCACACTGTCTTCTGTTCCTCATCTTACCCATAGACAGAAAGCTATGTCAGGGCAGATTTTTTTTTTTTTTTTTTGTCACCACCTTAGCCCAAATCACCTCACACAGTGCTTGGCCCAAAGGTGCCACTTAATGAGTATTTGTTTGATAATTACATTTGTAAAGTAACAATTATACCTGCTGCTTTGAATTAAGCCTCCAATAGATTAAACTAAATATCAAACTAAAGTTACCCATACTAAAGTCACCAAACCAAAATTAAGTTGTTGTCTGACCTTCCAGGGTAATTGAGAGAAATATGGTAATACACAAGTTTCCCAAGCAGGCTGGCTTCAATCAACATGGTAATGAAGTTCCTTCTCCTTCAATACTTACTCAAAAAAAAAAAAAAAAATTAGCTGAATTAATGTTCACCAGTTATTTTTCTATTATT
The DNA here is from genome assembly GCA_004027165.1 of Ctenomys sociabilis. Taxonomy (NCBI): domain Eukaryota; kingdom Metazoa; phylum Chordata; class Mammalia; order Rodentia; family Ctenomyidae; genus Ctenomys; species Ctenomys sociabilis. Next base: position 15,538 of record PVKA01020517.1, on the reverse strand, counting down.
CTTTTTCTCTGTCCCCATCTTCTAGGGAAAATAACCTTGAAATGACCAGCCTACTTTTTGCTTATTTCTTTTTTTACCCTTTCTTAGCTCATTAAAACATTTTTTCTGGGGTTCTATCCCCAACACCACGTACCATGCCACCTCCACCCCCAGGTGCACTGAGCAGGCCACCAAGACTGGGCATGGTGGCACACTCCTGTAATCCCAGAGCTGTGGAGGCTGGAAACAGGAGGGTCACTATAAGTCCAAGCTGCATACTAAGACCTTTAGGAGACCCCACTAGGCTCTCCTCTCAGTCCAAGAAGTCAATTTGTAATCCCAGAGATATGTTACTAGAATCCCACCAAATTAATTCCAAATTAATTTTTGGGGGAGGGCCTTTGCCTCAGCTCAGATGTAATCTTTCAAGCCCTAGGAAGTCATAACCTCTATCTTGAGGCTCAATCCCAGCAGGCAGCATGGCACATTGGCTCTTGGTCCTATCTCAACCGGGCTCACATTAAAGAGCAGCATGTGTAAGTTACCAGGGGAATACTCGTGCTACCTTCAAAGGCTACTACCATCACCTCAGCTAGACCAATATGCATTGCTTAAGGCCAATTGAAAGGATAAACAGAAGTCCTAGTTAGCTCTTCTTTCAACAACTGAGCTAGACCAAAAAAAAAGCTGGGCATGGTGGTGCATGCCTATAATCCCAGCACTCGGGAGGCTGAGGCAGGAGGATTGTTGTGAGTTCGAGACCTCAACATAGTGAGACCCTGTCTCAAAAACACACACAAAAAAAGAACTGCTGAGCTGTAAAAGGCTCAAGTCAATGACTTCTGACATTGCCAGTCTTACAGAAAACCCACTACTATTATGGACTACTGGACTATATTGGAATATTTTGCTGAATTCATGCACCTACAATATTTAAATGACAATGGAAAACCCTTCTCTGACAAAACTAAACAAAAATGGGGGATGTATATATATATATACATACACACACACACATATTGTTATCAGGTTTAAAATGTCCAATTTAAAAATTCACAAGGCTAATTGAGATCTTTAAATTCATTGTAATTTTGTCTTTTGATGCATTTCATGAAGCTATATTAACTTTACTGTTTTTTTTGTTGTTTTTTTTTTTTTGCGGAACTAGGGATTGAACTCAGGACCCTGCACTTGCCAGGCAAGTGCTTATTCTACTGAGCTATTGCAAGTGCTTATTTTACTGAGCTATCTCCCCAGCCCTTTACTGTGGTCTTATCTAAGCATTGGATGGTTATTACTGTTTCGAGTACTTAGTTTTGTTGTTCCATATAACAAGCATATGTGACCCAATTTTACAAGACTACTGTTTAAGAATAGCTCATTATTACTTGCTTGAGTCCAGAGAGGTCATTTGATACACAAGGCACTCAGAATAATTCTGTTTGGTAAAATGATGCTTTAGTTTTAAGAGCGAAGAGTTATTTAATCTGATAGTGATATACAGGTATTCCTCACTTAGCCAACCTGCTTAAAGAGTGTTGTTTGGATTTAGGATCGGGAATGCCAATGGTAATGCAGCCTTGTAATTTCTTCTGCTTCTGTATTCCATTCTATGCATGAAAATGCCACAGTTTTCCTGGTGAATATACTGTCTATAGTATACTGTCAACAACATGTTCTCAAAAATGTATGCAGCTATGTTAGAAATTAGACTATGGGTCCAAATGTTGAGCTGTTCACAAAAGTGGAATGGCAAATGAATGAACTTTTACAATACTATTGTGACCTTTATGAAGCAAAAAAGAAAATGAGAAAACACCACACTGTTAACCTTTCAAACATGTTATCCATTTCCAGTTCCTTTTTGTAAGAAAAAAGGAAAAAAAAACAACTATAATGCTTAATTCAGAGGTGTTTTTTGTTACTTCTTTGGTTATACAGACAACCTCATTCGCCACTTAAGGCAGCTTGTCCATCTTTGAACTTCTAACCACTTGTATGTTCTGGGCTGGATATTTAGTCAGACTGTATAGTTTTATTTCCTTTTTTTGGCAGAACCAGGGATTGAACTCAGGCCCTTGTGCTTGCCAGGGTAGTGCTTATTCTACTGAACCATCTCCCCAGCCCTTTTATTTGCTTTTGGATATGTATTTTTTATGAAGTATTCACAAGGATTAAGTTAAAATGAAACCAAGGGATATCTTACATTAAAATAAAACCAGATGACACTAATGAGATTCTTTTGAAAGCTACACCTGGCACCTACTATTTGTACTTCCAATTTTACTTTTATCTCCTTTCCCCAAGGGCCTTCTACATCACTTGCTCATAATTCACATGGTGACACTGATGAGGACTTTGAAGGTTTAATGACTGAAAAATTAGTGTCATTGCCTTTGTTGCATGGTTTTGTACCTCATTTAGATGCTGTGTCTTTTTTTATACAAAACACCTTGTTTATACAGTACTATAATTTTTGCTAGTTGAACCATAGTACAGTACTGTAGTTTTATGTTCTGTTATATCGTATTATATGCATGAGTTATGTAAATAAAAGGATCATCAAGTTGGGGTTTCCTTTGACCATTTTTTTGTTCTGAATATTGTAGTATACATGCTATATGTATTTCTTCATTTAGCAGCCAATTCATTTAACAACCTAGTCACAGGAATGGAACTGAGTTATTAAGTGAGGAATGTCTGTATTTGATTTCATTTGTAAAGTATTTATTAATCTCTAATAATCAAATTGGTTCTTAACAAATACCAATGAGAATGAATTTGAAATATGTTGTGGAGAAAAGTGGGGTACCTGGTTAAAAATAGAAATACTTTCATATCATCTAATAAGGCTATAGCAATCTATTGGCTATCCCAGAAGTACTTTTATGAATCTGTTTTGTATGTTTTATTGGTGTACATCCAATACATCAATCAGCACTATTATATTTCTTGCTTTGTAGATACGATTTTTAAATAGCAGCTGACCTACATTAGAGAAATACTATTTTTCTAACAGACAAATAAGAGACTAAATATATTCAATATGAATCACTTGACAAATGACCTCATTATTTCCACTTCGGTATCAAACCTAAAGAAGCATAGGTCTCATATCTGGGGGAAAAATTGTTCTGCAGATGTTTTACACAGTATTACACTTTATAAAGATGTGAGATTTGTGGTAGGAAACTAGACCACAAATCTGAAATGAGAAAAATTTATCCTTTGACAAACCTACTTATCTAAGTGTCAACAATCAGCAGCACCATAAAAACTAAAAATCTGATAATATTAACCAGTGTAGCATTCTTTAGAAAACATGTCACTGATAATCAGCCTGATAGGATGTTTTTAAAAAAGTGGCTAGGCTAGATAAATACCTTGTCTGAAAGATAGCTAAAGTAACTAGGTCTAAGTACAAACATGCATTTCTGTGGCTTTTACATTTTGTTCAACAGATTTCTTTGTTGTATCAGTGAAACCATTTTTTTCTGGGTTGTGATCAGATATAGTAAAGAATGCTGGAGACAAATAAGCAAAAGAATGATGCTCATGATAATGGGATCCTGCCCACTTATAAAGGTTTATTCACCATGACAAATTACTAAAGTTGATTAAACAGTTAAAGAGATCTTAATAAGACAATTGAAAAGCAAGCTAGACCTTGCAGTTAAAAATAATGTACTTTTGATCCATTTTACTTGATCTGGTTAAGTGAATCTCTGAAAAGGCTCTGAAAGTCCTTGCAAGTTTGTGGATTGTTTCTCATTAACTTGCCCTAAAGTTTCATTCATATTGACTTATAGAGTGTTTCTTGGCAAATCTTATTACTGAACCAGTGTAGAATGGAAATTACTTCTTGCCTGAAATACAAGATTGATGTTTACAGGGCAGTTGTCCAGACCTGAATCAGAAAATAGTTCACTCTTCATCACTGTATGTGCTATTTAAAACATAAACCATTTTAGTATACAGGAGACCAACTTAAAATTAAATTTTAAAACTCTCCTAAGAATCCAGTGGAATATTTATGATTTAATAACATAATTTCTAGGAAACAACATTATCTTTAATACCTGAAAAATATTTTCAGAGTCAGCTAATCCAAACTATGTTATATATGTGAAAGAATAACATTATTAATATTTTAAGTATTGAAATGTTTGAACATACAAAAAGCATTATTGTCTTTGTCTCAATTACTCTTCTCTTGTTGCTGGGACAAGTACCCAACACCCAAGATGAAGAAAGGAAAGGTTTATTTAGCTCACAGTTACTGGAGGTTTTAGTCCATACTCCGTTGGCTCTAAGGCAGAGCAGCACATGGCAGAGGGCAGCCTTTCATGGTGGTGACAAACAGCAAGAGAGCTACAATGGCAACAGAGAGAATCTGTCTCTGTGTCTCTCTTATATTACATCTAGAATCTCTGCCCCATGCTGGAGGAAGTACTCACACCCATAATCCAAGCAGTACTAAAACCCATAATCTCAGTGGATTACGAGTTAATCTCGAAACTAGAAGTCCCCACCCCATGACTGTATGAAACTTTGAGGGGACAACTGGATAAAAGCCATTACCGCGTACATTTTCCCAAAACTGAGCCAAAACAAAATATTTAAATTAGGAATTTAGATTAAGAATTTTTTTTTTTATGTATTTGTTATAGTCTCACTGTGCAATTCAGACTAATAGTGATTCTCCTGTGTTCAGCCTCCCCAGTGCTGGAATTACAGCTGTGTGCTACCATGCCTGTTCTTGGTGGCCGGCTCAGAACACCTGGGAATGGGGCTGGTGTGGCATGTGACTCAGTGAACTACAATCCCCCATACCCCTCTGCCTGTCTCTGTGCTTACCTAAGCAGGTGCTTAGTCTGCTGAACTATCACTGGCTCTCCCTTTTACTTTAATCTCAAGACTAACTGATCTTTAAATGGCTATTTTATATAACCTCTGATAAGTTTGGAAAAATTTATGTCAGTATTACATACTTGCAGTCCATGATTTCAATGGTGTGCCTATGCTAAATTTTCAGACAGGACACTTTTTTCTTTCTTCTTTTATAGATCGCTGTCAAGTAGAAAGAGGGCTATGACTTTCATAATTGGATAGGATATGTGTCAGTGATTTCTCAGAGCATTTTTATAAATACACCAAAGAACACAGAATTTGTCTTAAACCATTCTGCTAGAATACTATGGTTCAAACTACAATATACTAAAATAAAAATGTAAACCAATTAATGACTAAGGGACTTAAGAGGGAAAGGGGTTTTGTACAGGGAATATTTATGAGGGAGTCCAAAGATTTATTAAAAACATGAAAAATATTTAAAAGAGCTATAAAATTATCAAAGTCACCAAGTTATTCATGGTAGAGAATATTTTTCTCTAATTATATATGAAAAAGTCACATTGGATTTTTAGACATCGGCTTTGCTAAAGTCAGGAGGAATACAGATACTAAGGAGTGACTTATAGGAAAAACTCAAGGTTTCACTCCTATGGAACTAGGCAAGGGACGTCTTATTGCTGCTTTATATCAGGGCTGTATGTCAGGTGGTATCCATAGCAACCTTCATTTTCAGTGACTTACTGAAGAGACTCACAAACTAAAAAAGTTTCATACATGTACACTATATCAAGAAAAGGAGCCAGGGAGATAATTCAGTAGAATAAGTGCCTGCCTAAGTCCTGAGTTCAATCCCTGGTACCCCGCCCCCCCCCCACAAAAAAAGATACAGACTAAAATCAACAACTAAAAAAAAAAGCATAGAGGACTAAGTCTAGAAGATAGCAGGAACAAGTTTCCAATTGTCCTTTAGCAGTGAAATCATAAAAAACAGAAATACATGACAACATCCTCAGAGTATTGCCAAAGAGAGAGGTTTCTCAAAGCCTAGATGTGCCTGAGCCTGTATGGATTTTATTCAGCCTCCAGCCCCTCTAGAGGTCAAACTGATACTACATGGTTCAGGTCCTACACAGCACATTGTTATCTTGGACTGTCTGGCATGATCTAAGGCCCCCAAGGTAATCAGAAACACTGCTAGGGGACAGAATACTTCGAGGACTTAGAGATTACTTTTCCAGAAGCCAAACTAGGCCAAATCTTTCTTTTGGAATGTGAAGGGTTTGCAAAACCTGCATTCAGCCTTCCCAGCAGTGGTTTGTTTTCTATCAGGAATGTGATGTGTAATGCTTATCCATCACCACCCCTGGTGAAGTTGTCAATTGGCAACAGACAAAGCTTCCCCCAAAGCATGGATTTAACCATAAATTTGCTTAGTGATTTTCTGATTCAGCATTACTATAATGTTTAATTTTATTCTGTAAACGTAATAAAAGTGATACTTAATTCATAAAGACTTTCTTGTAGGCCTGGCTCATAAAACTAGAGCCATGTGATAACTACAGTTTACAATGTAACTTTTTTTGGAGTCTTTGTGAAATTCGTATTATCTTAGCTCATATAGTTAAATTAGAAGCAAAGAGCCATTCAGTATACTTCTCCTAAGTTGCTAGGTTAATAAGGAACTCGCTCTGTATACGTCGATAAGGGTTTTAGCATTATAATAATTTAAATGTTCATTTGCTAATTATTACCTGGATTTGAAAGAAGGCAAACTTATTGAGCCTATGCAAATGGCCACATGACTAAAAAGTAAAAGACCTTAGTAAAAGTAAGGTCTGCATAATATTTAACCATTTTTAACACTTCATATTTTTCTCACATGTGTTTAAAGTACATAATGATTACATTTATCATGAGAAGTTGGCAATGTCTGTACCATAGCTTAATTGCTTTTATGTCTCATTTCCTCCTGGCAGCATTTTCCCCCTACCCTCTCTCCTTGTTCTATTTTTTTCTATTATCTCTTATTTTGCTCTTTATATTTTGAGTTTCTCATATAAGAAACCGTGTGATATTTAAGTTTGCATGTCTGATTATTTCATTTAATATTAGGGCCTCAAGGTGTAACCATTGTCGTACAAATAATTCAGGGTTATCCTTTTTATAGTAGAATTATGCTCCATTTTCCATAAATGCATTTTCTTTTCTTTTCCATTTTACCCTGTCTTATGTCCCTGTGCTCCAGTCCCATCTCATTAGCAAATATACAGCTGCTCTCTTCTCTGTCCCTGGCCACACGCAACATTGTCAGCAGTGTCCATAGCTTAGTCAGCTATTCTTGATCCATTCGTGTGTTGATGAACATATAGGCCACCTCCAACTTTTACCTACTGTGAATTGTGGGTATGTATATATCACTGTAATGTGATGTTTTAACTCAGGAAGATAACTAGCAGGGGAACAGTGGGGTCAAATTGAATTTATTTAAGTTTTTTAAGCATTCTCCATACTGATTTCTATAATGGTTATAGTAGTTTGCATTCTCACCGACAGTGAAGAAGGGTTCTATTTTTCTCACAGCCATGCCTGCATTTATTTTTTTTTTTTTTCCTTTTCTCTTGTTTTTTGAGACAATGTTTTGCTTTGTAGTTCAGGCCAGTGTTGAACTCATTTTGTAGTCCAGGCTGGCCTCAAACTTGTAGTGATGTTCTTACCTGAGTGCTGGGCATACAGATACATACCACCACAGCCAGCTAGTGCTTTCTGGAGTAAGATGGAATCTTAGTGTTGTTTTAATTTGCACTTCTCTAATGGCTAGAGGTTTTGATTTTTTTTTAAATGTATTTATTTGCCACTTGTATTTCTGAGAAGTCTGTTTGTTTTGTTCATTATTAATTTGGACTTTTCATTCTTTGTATATTCTAAATACTAGTCCTCTGTCCAAAGAATAGGTGGCATTTTTTTTTTTTTGCCTTCTATAAATGGTTTTTTTCACTTTGTTATTTCTTTTACAATAGAAATAACATGATTTGTTGTTTCTAAGGATTTTTAACTTGATATGATCCCATCTGCTGACCATTGATGTTTTCTCTTGTGCAGTTGAAACTCTGTTCAGAAAGTCTCTGTCTATGCGTATGTCTTCAAGAATTTTGCCTATTTCATCTTCCAGCAGATTAAATGTATTTTAATTAAAATCTAGATCTTAGATCCATTCTTAGTTTAGTTTAGTACATGGTCAGAGATGTGGATCTAGATTCAATCTTCTGCAAATGGATCAGCAGTTTTCACAGGAGCATTTGTTAGGGAAACTATCTCTCCTCTAGCATAACTTTTTGTTCCTTTTCAAAGAACAGTAACTGAGTATACTTGGATTTATTTCTGCATCCTATATTCTACTGTCTTAATGTACAAGGGTTTTTGGTTTTGCTTTTGTTTTACCAATACCATATTCTGTTTATCACTGCAGCTTTGTAGTATAACTTGAAGTCCAGAGTTGTGATTCTTCCTGCCTTGCTCTTACTGTCTAGGGTTGCTTTTGCTATTCTAGATTCTTCTGTAACTTTATAGATTGTTTTCTGTAGATCTGTAAGGAATGTTGGTATTGTCATTGGGACTATCAGTTTTGCAAATTCAAGTCTAGGCTCAACTATGTAACAAGACCCTGTCTTAAAAATAAAAAAGACATTTATCAAAATAGAACATGTTGAACTATAAAGAAAGCTCAACATATTTTTAGAAGTTAAAATCAAAGTATATTCTCAGGCCACAATGAAACCATACTAGAAACTAAGTTTTTATGCAAAGCCCAGCAGATGGGGTTCAGTCCCTGGTGTGCTGTGCCACCCTGCTCCTGGGGCATGCTGAGGTGGCAGTAGAGACTGGGCTTGGCAACACGTACCTATAATCTCAGGTCTTGTGAAGCTAAAAACAGGAGAATCACTATGAGTCCTATGTACATAGTGAGACCCTGTGCTAAATGCATAAAAAAAAAGACATTCCCATTTCCCTTGTAAATGTAAATACAAAAATCCTAAGAAGCTTAGTAGAAAATCTAATCTACTTTTCTATTAAAAAAAAGATATTAACCATGAGCAAATAGAGTTTATTAAAAAAAATATATGGATGTTTGAAAATCTGTGAAATGAATCACCGTAACAAATGTATGAGGATCACATGATCAACCTGATACAACAAAAGCATTTGATACAATTCAATATCCTTTCAAGAAAAATATCTCAAAGCTGGCCTGCCACCGCAGTGCCTTCAAGAAGAAACCTGCCCACCACTTCAGGTGCCAAATTGCTGACACCAAGCAGGCCCTGTACCTCCGTTCTCCTTAGCACAGGGTAGCAGAGTCATCACCAAATGACTGACTAGACAGGGGATGAGGCCTACACCCTGCACAAGGGGTAAGCCTGGAGGAGCTGCCTGCTGCCAGGAGAAACAAGATGGACCCACAGCTGGGTAAATTAAAAACAGCAAGGATTCTACCCTGAAAGTGACTTCTTCACAGCAGGATAGAGTTCAAGAAATCCAGTGCAGCACCTGCCATATTACCAGAGAGAATTTAATCAGGCACCATTTTGAGACGAGGTTGATTGTGTGGCACACCCATACTACAATTTTACTCCTGTACTGATGTGTTCCCCTGCTACACAGACTGGGTAAGAGATAGCCACTGGAAACAGGCGTAGAGGGTGAGAGCCTGACTGAGATCCCCTGAGAAATTCAAACTCCAGTCAGGAAGGGCATGGGGCCTGTGTTCTGTGGTGTGAGGCCATGTTCGATACGTGTGGCCTTCAGAGGTGTCTGGAACTGAAGGTGACAGCACTGCATCCACCTGTCTGCTTGAGCCCTTGCTGTGCTGTTTGCATCTACCAGACTAGTAATCCGATTGCTTCTCTGCGAATGAACATGAACAGGGACACATCTTAGCTGGGACAGTTGCCCCACACTGGTGTTCAAGGACGGGAAGGTCCTCTCCAACTCAGTCTATAAAGCACGTGGAAAAGACAGCAACTTGCTGGACTCCAAAGACTGCAGACTGCAAAAGCAACTCTGAAAATACATAGGATTTTTTTTTTTTTTTTTGCAGAACTGGGGACTGAACTCAGGTCCTTGCACTTGCCAGGCAAGTGCTTATTCTACGAAGCCATCTCCCTGGCCCCTTTTTTCTTTTGATCCATTTTTTTCTCTGTGTGTGTTTGTGTGTTTGTAGTTTTAACTCCTATTTTCTTTTTTATGTATTATTACCTTTAATTTGTTTCCTTATTTTCTTTTTGTTTATTTTTCTTATTTCTCCTTGTATTTGTTTTTTTTTTTTCTGTTATTTTAGCTAATACTACTTTCTTTTTACTTCTTCATAAGATCCTTATTCCACTGTAATTACCTTCTCAGCTTCCATCTTAATTTTTTAAATTCTACTTTCTTTCCTGCTTCCATTCCCTGAAACCTCTAACCACCCTTGCTAGTATACCCATTAACTTTTATTAATATAGGAATGAGGAAGCAGTGGCACAAGTGCCTGCCTGGCAAGTGCAAGGTCCTGAGTTTGATTTTCAGGAAAAAAAAAAAAAGCCTTTACAAATCTATACATAGTTACATGTCTCTTACTATGACTGAACACTATTCTATTGTTAGTGAAGATACATTTGTCTCAGTAGATATTTACTGTTGGTCAATATTTGACTTGTCTTAGTATTTAAACTATAATCATACATCTTGTTTATGGTTAAGAGAGAGATGTGACTGGTTCCTAGGATTTGTCACTGTCCAGTTGGCATTTGGTGCTGCTGTTGTTGCTGACTTTCCTAGCAGAGCCAACATGACAGTTGTTCCCATCCACTGGTTTTCTCTGTGTGCCAATATCTGGACTTGTCTACAGGCCATAAACAATGTTTCAGTTCATTCCCAAAGAACTGAGTACTGTTTGGCACAGCAGAAAATAAGCTGCAATGTCCCTTCTCAAATAAACAGAGGTGGATGGATCCTGGGATAGAAGTAAAATTAGTGATGCCCAGAGGATTTTTCTGAAAATTAGGCTTTAACTTAAAATATTTAATTTTCCACTATAATCTTATAAAGCTGTTTATTAAATCAACACACAAACCTCAGCATAGAAACAAACAAAAAACAAAAACACAACAAGACAAAGAAATGCCTCCAAAAATTTCCAGCGATCCCAAAAGCCAATCCAGGGGGCTCTGAGAAGGTGGAAATCAAAAGCCCCACAGTATCTGAGAGGATAACAGGAGAGATAACAAAATAGATTGATAAGGTGCTTGAGAATTTAAAGAAGACGTAAGTAAACAGGTAATGATCTTAATGAAATAAATGAATTGTGAGTCTACAGAAGACACTAATAATGATTTTTTAAAACTAGCAAAACTACAAAAAGTATTGTAAAACATGAACTTCCAGCATAGGAAAAAATTGGGGTCCATTAAAAAGCTTTAATTTTAAAAATCTAGATTCAAAATTCTATTGAAACTGTGGACAGCAGAAGTGACCAGTGTGAAGACAGAGTCAGATTCAGAAGACACAAGTGTGGTTGTGTGATCAGTAGGTGAAAGATACCTTAGAAACAATAAGAGAACAGGAAAAAGTGGGTCCAGTGACTAACTGCTAGATGATGCAAAGAAGACTAATCTGTGATTCACTGGAATTATTTAAAAAAATCAGAAGACTAATAAGGGGATTAAAAACCTGCTTACAAGCTGGGTGTGGTGGTGCAAGCCTGTAATCCCAGCACTCCAGAGGCTGAGGTAGGAGAATGTTCGAGGCCAGCCTGGGCTATAAAGTGAGCTCAAGGCAAGCCTGAACTGTATTGTGAGACCCGACCTACAGAAGTAATAGCAGAAAATTTGCCAAACACAGAAAAAGAATTAATATATAGATAGCTTAGGTATATAGAACAATGGCTATAATCAGAAAAGGACCACTCACTACACATCAGGGTCAAAATGCCAGAAATCCAACACAAGAACAGAATCTTTAAAGCTGTTAGAAAAAAAAATAGTAACTTATAAAGGAAAATCCACATAACTATAGCACACTTCTCAACACAAACCTTAAAAGCAAGAAAGACTGGAGTGAACTATTTCAGGTGCTAAAGGGCATCGTCCAACCCAGAATGATAAATCCTGCAAAACTGACCTTTTGATGAAAGGCCAGGGATATAGCTCATAACATAAGTGCCTGCCTGGCGAGCACAGGGTCCCAGGTTCAATCCCTGGTACCTCACGCCATGCTGGCCCCAGATTCCAGGCACTCTATGCAGGTCACTGAACCTGGGCAGGATGGCTCATGCCTGTAATTCCAGCACTGGGGAGGCTGACATAGGAGGATCACTATGATTCTAAACTGTGTAGGGAGACCCTGTACAAAATAAATGAAATAAATAAATAAAATTGATGGAGAATTAAGAAACCTCCATGATAAAGAGCACTTTAGAAATTCATGACCACCAAGCCAACACTCCAAAAAATGCTCAAGGATAAACTAGAAAAAGACAATGAAGCTAACAATGTCAAAAAAGCCCAATAGGATGAATACACCAGGTAGTGAAGCAATGAAGTGGAAGAGAAAGAAAGGAAATCAGCAGCAGGAAAATAATACAATAATAAGACTAAGTCAGTATTCATCAGTAATAGCTATCAATGTGAATAGTTTCAATTCAGCAATCAAAAGAAGCAAATCAGTGGAATAGACAAGAGTCAAAATCTAGTGGTGGGCCGGGGAGATGGCTCAGTGGAATAAGTGCTTCCCTGGCAAAGGCCTGAGTTCAATCCCTGGTTCCTCAAAAAACAAAACAAAAACAAAACAAACAGGGCTGGCAAGATAGCTCAGCGGTCTAGAGCGCCTCCCAGGGACCGCGGTTGGAGCCCCAGCACCACAGGCCATGCAAGCCCCTCCCCGCAGGGCCGGCTGAGCTCACACCCCACCCCCGCGAAAAAAGAATCCGTGATGTGTAGCGAGACACTAATAAATAAAGGAATTAAAAAAAAAAAAAAAAAAACCTAATGGAATGCTGTATGCATCAAATACATTTAACCCTAAGAGAAATTCATAGACTAAACATCTGATGATGGAAAACAATATTCCACTCAACAGGAACTCAGACTGAAGTAGGTATCATACTTTCAGACAAAGTCACTTTAAGCCAAAATTGATCAGAAAAGGCAAAAAAAAGGAAGTACATATTGGTTAAGGAAACTATTCAATGGGAAGAGATAACTATTGTAAACATACACTCAGCAAACACTAGCACACTCAATTCAGTAAAATAAACACAAGGTGACTCACATGCAATGCCAGCACTCTGGAGGCAGAAGCACAAGGACCACAAGTTCAAGGTTAACCTAGGCTACACAGTGAGTTCCATACCAGCTCAAAATGCATACACCCTGTCTCATAGAAACCCAAAAACACATTTGAATGTAAAAGGTCAGATAACATCCCAGACATGCAAGGAAGGCATTGTTCAGTGTACGCATAGCAAGAAGTGTTATCTAACATATAAATAGAAGCCAGACAAAAATGACTTATCACCTCAACAGATGTAGAAAAGAAATCTTTAACAACTTCCAACATCTATTCATGATTTTTAAAAAGAAAATAGGTATATAGAAGAACTTTGTCTCAATCTAGTAAAAACCATTTATGACAAACCAATTGGTAACATTATATTAAATAGAAAAAGCCTGAAAGCTTTCCTTCCACAATCAGAAGCAGGGCAAGGACGTCCTCTGTTTAGCATAGTCTTTGAGACATTAACCAGAGCACTCAGGAAAGAGAAAATAAAAAAATGATATGGGAAGGGAAGAAGACAAATGATAATTATTTGCAGACCACATGATCCTCAACAGATTAGAAAAATTCCACCAAAAGACCCCTAGAAATATACCCAAAGTCGGTAGTGTAGTAGGATACAAATCAACACACATAGGGCTGGGGAGTTAGCTCAGTGGAATAAGTGCTTGCCTGGGAAGTGCAAGGTCCTGAGTTCTATCCCTGGTACCACCAATAAATAAATAAATAACTCATTAGAGTGCCTGTGCACCAATAATTAACTTCCCCCCCCAAAAAAACTAGGAAAATAATGCCATTCACCACACCATCAAGTAAAATTAAACACTTAGGTACTAATTTTATCAAGAAAGCGAAAAGGAGACTGAAGAAGACAACAGAAAATGGCAAGATTACCCCATGTTCCCTGGATAAGCAAATCCAATACAGTCAAACTATTCTTTAAAACCAATATATAAATTCAATGAAATCCCAATCAAAATTAAAAATAACATTCCCCACAGATCTAGAAAAAAACAACCCTAAAGTTCATATGGAATAAGAAGAGACCCAGAATAGGAAAAGCTATCCTGAATAACAAAAGCAAAGCAGGAGACATCACAATCCCAGATTTAAAGTTATAATTACAAAGCTTCAGCGATAAAAGCAGCATGATGCTGACACAAAAAAATAGACTTGTGGACCAGTGGAACAGAATAGCAGAATAGAGGAAGTATAAATAACCACTGGCAAGTCAGCTATCTGATCTCTAGTAAAGGGTCATACACTGGACCCTTTCCATACACTGGACAAATGGCCTCTTTAGTCAATGGTGCTGGGAATATTGGATATTCACTTGCAGAAGATTGAGTCTAGACCTCTGTATCTCACTGTATACCAAATTAAAATCAAAATGGATCAAAGCTCTAAATCTTAATACAATCTGCTGGCAGGCAGAATAGGCAAAACTCTTGAAGACACAGGCACAGGGAAGGACTTTCTGAACATGATCCCACAGGCACAAAAAATAATACTGAAAATCAACAAATAGGTTCATATCAAATTAAGAAGCTTCTGGATAGCAAAGGAAACACCCAACAGCATGAAGAGACAACCTACAAAATGGGGGGAAACATTGTCAACTGTTCCTAGCCCAGAGGACTAACATCTAGAATGTATAAAGAACCCAAAAAATTAGCTGCCCACCCCCTCTGTAATAAAAGAGCCAATCAGAAAAATGAGCAACTATGCTGGGCGTGGTGGCACATGCCTGTAGTCCCAGCACTCAGGAGGCTGAGGTAGGAGGATCACTGTGAGTTTGAGACCAGGTTGGGCTATGTGGTGAGTTCAAGGGCAGCCTGAACTACAGAGTGAGACCCTGTCTCAGAAAGGGGTGGGGGGGGGGACACAACCAAAATAGACATTTCTCATAAGAAGTCAAATGGTCAATAAATATATAAAAATGCTCAATAACTTGCAGTTAGAGGAATGCAAATTAAAACAACACCAATATACTATCTTACCCCAGAAAGAAGAACTATCATCAAGAAATCAGATGATAATAAATTTTGGCTAGCCTGCTGGGAAAAAGAAATGTTTCTATCTTGTTAGTGGGGATGCAAACTAGTATACCACTCTGGAAGTCAGTATGAAGATTTCTTAAAAATCTAAAACTAGAAATTCTATTTAGCCAAGCTATCTTCCCAAAAGAGTTATCAATATCATATTAAGGTGATACATGCATGCTCATGTTTCTGGCTGCACAACTTATAATAATAAATAAGCCGGGCGTGGTGGTGCATGCCTGTAATCCCAGCACTCGGGAGGCTGAGGCAGGAGGATTGTTGTGAGTTCGAGACCAGCCTGAGCTACAAAGTGAGCTCGAGGCCAGCCTGAATTGCATAGTGAGACCCTGTCT